>OX419347.1:10079664-10097164 GCA_948470475.1 Galaxea fascicularis
CATCAAGTTGTAAATAAGCAGCGTTCGAAATTTGTGAATCAACATAGTCTTTTCGTGTGAGATGATTATTTGATGTTGGTTGTTTATTACAAATAATTTGTTCTTGAAATGTTTGATTATCTCGTATTGTCTGATTTAGGCTTGTGAACATTATAGTACGGTCAGATCCGCCTAAATTCGGTATAAATATTGTGTTATTTGATCTTTGTTGGTTTGGTTTGAGTACAATAAATTAATTACCAAATCGCAACTTCACTTTGTCACAATACAAGTCACCTGAACCGCTGTAAACCGGAACTTTTCCAGAAATTATATTATTAGCATTAGATCCAGACAGTTTATTCAAATCAGCTGCTGATATCTGGCTATTTGTTCCATCTATAGAGAGAGCACCTCGGCGAATATTTATTGTTCCTTGTATATCCAAAGCACCATTTTCAATGTAATGCACCATTTGATTTTTATTGACGGTATCATTACTTGCAGTACCTTCAGCCACATTGATTATTTTTTCATTATTCATTTTAAGATTGTCAGTCATAGCGAAAGAACCATCCTTTTTAAGGTAAGGAGATAGATCAGCAGCCTGTCCTGACACATGATCTTCAATCCATTTTTTGGAAACAACATCAGTATCACTAGTTCCATCTTTAATGTTTTTCAATTGTTTATTATCAATATCATAATGAACATCTGCAGTTAGTTTGAAACCAACACCAGCAGGACCGTAAGCATACTAGGATTTGTAGTATGTGGATTATGAACATTGTCGTTAAACATTCCCATATACTATTGAATTATATATTTCCATAAAAATTCCTTTTGACCATTTTCTTTGGTTTGTCAACATATAGAAATGAATATGGTTTCTTAGTTGCTTTTTCATATTGATCTTTTGTAACATTCAATTCTCTTGAAATCAAATTTCTCTCATTATTGCTTGGAAACTCATAAACAACATAATGGCTGCAATTCAATCTTATATCTTTTGGTGTTTTATAGAAGCTCTGACTGAGATATATCGCTGACCAGTTTTATGTCTCCCCTGAATGAAATAATCAATTAATGGTTTCTGATTTTTGTCACAAATGAAATCGTCAAATATTACTATTTTTGAGAATCACTATCCAGACTATCAACGGGTTTTATTTCATCGTTATTGTAATGTATAATATCATAACCGACCTGTCTACTGATATCATTCATTGTTTCAATCATCTGTTTATATCTCTCTTGTTCAAGATTTTTACCGTATAGATGAACCTGATCAAAATAAACTAATGGTTTCATAAGAATGTGATAGAGAAGGTTAGTTTTTCCAGATCCCGAATTTCCACAGATTAGCACTCTAAATGGTTTATCAGGCATATATCTATAAGGTTGTGTGAAATTGGTATTTTCATCTTATTGAAATCATAATTTGGTATTTCCATATATATATGTTTAGATAAATGGAGATAAGTTTAGATAAATAAAGATAAGTTCAGATAAATAAAGATAAGTTCAGATAAGTTTATGTAACTATTATATATAATAGATATTGAACAATTCAAAAAGCTCAGTAATTCAAAAATCGAAGCAGGAAGAAAAACCAGAGCTGTGAGAAAAGAGTTGAAAGAATATAAGCAAACTAAACAAGATGCTTATGAGGGAGTATCAGAAACATACAAACCAATCATTGATGGTCAAAAAAGTGTCAAACAGAGTATTGATGAAAAACAGGATGAATTAATTAAACAACTTCAAAAAAAATCAAAAAGCTATTACAAGTGGTTTAGAAGATATTATTATTTATAACCAATTGCCTGAAACCCCAATAACCCCAATACAAGATACAAAGTTACCAAACCCGCAATGATGGATAAATAACCACCCAAATATCAGTCGGATTTGGATAAAGGATTCAATCCTGCTGATATTCAAACATTAATTAAATATAAACTCCATACACCGTCTGATCTATTGAAGGATGTTCGAAATAAAAAAACTTGATTTTGATGATTATGATAATAAATTAGGCAAATTAACAAAAGAGTTAGGACGTCGACAAGGAGTATTATCGACTACTAAAATATCTAAACAAGAAAATGCTGAAAAAATCAATGAATTAACAAATGAAATCAAGTCATTACCAAAATATAGGCAAAGAATAAAAATAATATCTGAGGGTTTAGAGACACTTGGATCAGGAATATATACACAGAAAAAACGAAATGCTTACAAAGTAAATCAACAAAATGGTACTTATGGAAATTTGATTGTTGATCTACCAAAATTATTAGGTCATATAGGGACGGTAAAAAGGTATATGATAAAGAGCAGACTTCGATACAATTGATCTGCTAACAAAGAGATTCAACAGTAAAAAGAAATAAAGTGATCTGTCGAGAATGATTTTCAATGAATTAAATACTTTATCTGAAATTCCAATTCACCATACTTCTAATAAATATAAAAGATTGGGATCAGGTGTTATTTATTACAAAAATTAATCCGGAGGACCTTCTTGATAGAATAGAATTACATGGATGATCGATTCAAGCAGGGAATGATGGTGTGAAAAAGGAATTTACACAAATAGCTCATACATTTAATAAAATAGGAGTTATTGACAATAATCAATTAAATGAATTGTTGAGAAATTATGTAATCTAATGATATATGGAAGAAAGATCGATTTATATATCATATGTTGATAGAGAAAAGGTCGGTGAAAGTAAAACACATGATTTCAAAATTAAATTACAGACAATATTAAAACTTGATCAGAATATGAAGCATGAAATGGCTGTTGACACTGTGATGATGACATACTCATGGCATAACATATCTGAAACGTATAAAAATAATAAGATTAAATATAGCCATGATGGAGGTGTTAGTTGGGAAACAATTACTTTTGTTAATGGTATGTATAGTTTTGAAGACATCAATGATTATATTCATCAATGTATGGTCGAACAAAAACATGCAGAAAAAGATAAATATCCCATTAATATATTATTCGTGCTGTCTTCATATAGAGTAATAATCGAACTCGATAATGATTATCAACTAGATCTCAGAGGAACTGAATTCGGTAATTTAATTGGTTTTGATAAAAAAATAATAATAACAGAATATAGACATCAATTACCAAATATCACCAACAGTGTAGACAAAATCAATATTCATTCTGATATTGTAACAACTTCTATATTAAGTGGATATTCAAACAACTTATTAGCAGTAATACCAACAGATAATGTGACCAGAAGCTATAGTTTGAAATTCGAGCCCAGAAGATTATTATTCAATGATGTTTCAAAAACACGTATTGATGAAATGAGGTTTTATATAACTGATGCACTTGGTCGTCCTATTGATTTAAATGGAATAGATTGGTTCATGACATTAATTCTACGGTCAAAACCGATGTAATATAATCTAATTGTATATGAATCAATTTGAATATAAAAAACGATATGATCCTGATTTAGGGATGTATGTCAAGAAACATGTTCATAGCGGAGAAATCCATGGTGGAGCATTGACTGATATTTTCAAATCTGTTGCCAGTAATTTATTTGGTAAAACAATGAAAGAGGCTGCAAAAATAGCATCTAAGAAGGCTCTTCAAACTGCAGCTACAAAAAAACAGGAGAATTTGCAGGTAAAAAAGCCGGCGATCAAATAATTCAACTATTAAGCGAAAAAAAATAAAACGACATCATCACCTGCAATGAATCAAACGCCAAAAACAAAATCTCTATCACAATATGAGATTAATGAAAGAGTTAACAGAATAATTTCTGGAGGTATACTGAGAAAAATTATGTAATTTAATATTATATGTTTAGAAATAGCTCATATATTGAAAGATATGAAGACGTTGTTTTCGAACTAGAAACTCCATTGAATACAACAGTTGCCAATAATAGACATCAAAAGAAAGATGGCTATCGATTTGTTGCTGATAATACAGGTGAAGTAACACCTTTTGATTGGTATAACTCACGAATCGTAACTGATTTCAAAGTAAATAAATTAGCAGACGGTACTAATATTGCAGCAGCAGATCATGACGGTATAGTTAATGGATCACATTCATTAATCAATAATTTCAAAGTCAATCTGAATGGTAAAAAAGTTTATGATTGTAATAATGCAAATCATGTCGTCAATGTCAAGAATCTTTTGGAGTGACCTTGTTGATATGCAAAAATCCAGTAAATGGAATAGAGGTTACAAATATCTTCTGACGGTTATTGATGTTTTCAGTAAATATGGTTTGATTGTTCCTTTAAAAGACAAAAAAGGTGAATCCGTCATGAATGTCTTTAAAACAATATTCAATGAAGGTAGAAAACCATAATATCTATGGGTTGATAAAGGAAAGGAATTCTATAACAAACATTTGAAGGACTTGTTGGAGAAATATAATATACAGATATACTCCACAGAAAATGAGGAGTAATCTTCAGTGGTTGAAAGATGGAATCGAACAATCAAGTCCAAAATGTGGAAGCAGTTCACTGTTCAAGGTAATACACAGTATTTAGATATGTTACCCCAAATATTAAAACAGTACAATAACACAAAACATTCAAGTATAAAGATGACACCTACAGAAGCAAGCAAGAAAAGCAATGAAGGAACTGTCTACTTCAATCTATACGGTGATATGGAGCAAGTAACATCTAAACCGAAATTCAAGGTTGGAGACAAGGGTCGAATATCTAAGTATAAACGGAATGTATTTGAGAAGGGTTATACACCAAATTGGACAGAAGAATTATTTACAGTAGATAAAATCCAATACACTAATCCAATCACATACAAACTGAAAGATTTGAATAATGAAGAAATAGAAGGATCATTTTATGAACCTGAATTACTGAAAGCAAAACAAGATGTATTCAGAATTGATTAAGTCATTCGGAGAGATTATGAAAAGAAACAAGCTTTGGTTAAATGGAAGGGGTATAGTGATGACTTTAACAGTTGAATACAATTCAGGGATTTAAAGGATATGTGATATGATTTAAATAATTATCTAACATATATATGTTATAAAACGCTTCAGTATATACTGTTTTGCTGTCATATCATGGCCAAAAATATAAATGTTTCTGACCATGTTCAAACACAATCTTTGCGTTAGAAATTACATAAAATAATATCATTTACTTCAAACGACAACTTCAAAAGACTACTTATAAAAATGATGAACTGAAAGTTGAAATTAATTGTTATCTCGATCAGAAAAATGAGATATAGTTCCGTGGAAAAGAGATAGCCACAATTTTGGAATATACAAATACATGAAAAGCAATCAGAGATCATGTACACAAAGATGATAAAAAATTGATGGACTTCAAAATAAAGTCAAATTCAAGGGAGAATGAAATATTACTCATTGCTGAGAGCCATAATTCAAGGGGGAACGAAATGGTTTGTCGTGCTGAGGGCTTTAATTCACGACCGGACAAAATGACTTGTCGTGCTGAGAGCCTTGAAAAGACCTTCAAATGTTGCTTTATAAATGAATCCGGTTTTTATTCACTGATTCTTTCTTCCAAACAACCTAAAGCAAGAGAATTCAAAAATTGGGTTACAAGTAAAGTTTTACCATCAATCAGGAAAAAAGGATATTATGACATAAAAAGTAATAAATTAATAACTGAAAGTGAATATGACTTGCATTGTAAAGTAGTATCATTTATTAGAGACAAATATAAAGAAGCTCTTATGATTGCAGGTCTTGGTGAAAATCAAAGAACTGAAAATATTCGAATAACATCATGGAAAAAAGGATATATTGCTGGACAATGTGATCTTATGATAATGAATCCAACAAGCAGATACAATTCTTTGTGTATTGAATTTTAAAAAGGCATTAAAAAAGGCTTAAAGATTATTTTCTATATAACATACATGTATATAGAATGAATAATATTATATCATATAATAGTATGAATACAAGAGATCTCAAAAAATTGAGCAAATCTCAGCTGATCAACATGTTGTTGATGCAATCTAAAAAAAAACCCCGTTCCGACTCCCCGAGTCAAAAACCCAGTTCCTGCTCCTAGGAAAAGTGTCTGTGAAATGGTTAATCAATATGAACAAACAATAATTGCTCCTCCAGTGGAGTTCAGAAACAGACCAGTTCCAATACCGAGAACCAAAAAACCTGTTCCTCTGCCAAGAACCAGAAAGAACAAACAGATAAAGCTCTAAAGGGTTATACCAAGTCTTATAAAATTAACATCATAAACAACAAAGACACGCTAGTGCAACTACAATATACAAGAAAGGCTGTTGCATACCATATTATAAGTATACTAAAATCAATGAAAGGACTAAAATTCGTCGAAACGCTTGAGGTAACATTCACAAAAATGTCAGATGGAGAAACAATTTATAAGACCGCCTATTTCAATAGTCAAACACAGACTATTACAAATAATCCTGAGTTTATGAGCTCAAGTTTAGAAAAACTAGTGAGTAATCTACCAAAAGAATTATTGAAATACACCTCCCAAAAATTCAAAAATAAAAAGCTTGATTTAATGTCTCAAAAAGGAGTTCATCCACATGACTTCATGGACAATTTCGATAAACTCAATGAAAAGCTGCCAACAAAAGAGGACTTCTTCAGTGTTATGAATAATGAGCATGTAACTGCTGAATATTATAAACATGCTCAAAATGTGTGGAATACATTCTCTCTCAAAAATATGGGTGAGTACCATAACTTATATCTCAAATCTGACATTCTTCTGTTAGCTGATGTTTTTGAAAACTTCAGGAAAACTTGTTTAGAATACTACAAGCTAGACCCCTGTCATTATTTCACAAGCCCTGGACTTTCCTGGGATATTATGCAGAAAATGACTGATATTAAACTAGAGCTTATGACAGATGTAGATATGTTTCAATTCATTCAAAAGGGTATGCGTGGAGGTATCAGTTACATTTATATAGCCAACCGACATGGCAAAGCAAATGATAAATACATGAAAAAATATGATGAGAAGGCGCCCTCAAAGTATATTATGTATTTAGATGCTAACAATCTGTACGGCTGGGCTATGAGTCAATTTTTACCAACTGGTGGTTTCAAATGGTTGACTGAAAAACAAATCAATAATCTAAACCTTGCCAAATACGAAGAAGACAGTAATAAGGGTTTGATACTTGAAGTCGATCTTGAATATCCTAAAGAGTTGCATGATCTCCATTATGACTACCCACTAGGACCGGAAAAGATTAAAGTAACTGCAGATATGCTATCAGGCTATTGTAAAAAAAAAAATAGCAGAAAAATACAAAATATCAACTGGTCTGGTACACAAACTTATTCCAACATTGGAAAAATACGTGCTTCATTACAGGAACCTACAATTGTATATTGATCTCGGTTTAAAATTAACGAAAGTCCATTGAGTATTAGAGTTCAATCAGTCTGCGTGGTTAAAGCAATACATTGACTTTAATACTCAGAAAAGAACTAATGCTAAAATGCTTTCGAGAAAGACTTCTTCAAACTTATGAACAACAGTGTATTCGGCAAAACAATGGAAAATATCAGAAAGCGAGTAGATGTCAGATTGGTAACTGATGAAAAGAAACTATTAAAAATGGCGGCTAAACCTACTTATGTGAGTAGCAAAATCTTCAACGTAAATCTGGTCGCTGTGCATAAGATTAAAGAAACACTTACCCTTAACAGGCCGGCATATGTGGGTACGTGTATTCTTGATCTAAGTAAGACACTGATCTATGACTTCCACTATAATAACATTAAACAAAAATACCGTAGCGAAGCGAAATTGTTATTCACAGACACAGACAGCTTGACCTATGAGATCGGAACAAAAGATGTTTATAATGACTTCTGGGGGGATAAAAATATATTTGATAACAGTGATTACCCCGAGAACTCGCAGTATTTTGATAAGACAAATAAAAAAGTAATTGGTACATTCAAAGATGAAGCTGTTGGTATTCTAATATCTGAATTCGTTGGATTAAAATAAAAAATGTATAGTTATATGAAAGACAACCAAAAAGGGGGAAAGACTGCTAAGGGAATTAAGAACAACATTATTAAGAAGAACATTAAACATGAAAACTATAAAGAGACTTTATTAGGAAATAAACAAATGTATCACACTATGAAAACCATTCGAAGCAACAACCATCAACTCGGAAGCCATAAGCTTAATAAAGTGTCATTGTCCTGTTTCGATGACAAGCGGTATATTCATGATAATGGTGTGACAAGTTATGCTTACGGCCAATATAAAATCTAAAAAGCCCTGTTGGCTGCTGACGTCGCAGCTGTGCTGTGGTGTTTTGACGCTAACAGTATGGAAACCAGTGAAAGTCTATTCATCCAACATCCCCTGACTATTAGGTGGTGAAGGAATTTCAATCGTTTTTGCTTTTTTTGCAAACATCTTCCGCTGAGTTAAAAGTTTCACTGTTTCTTTTCTCTCTCTCTCTCTCTCTCTCTCTTCAGTCTTCTTGTATAACTCTTGTCTGTATTGACGTCTTCTCCTTTCAAGATTCAACAATCGCTCACACTGCTCAAAGACAGTCTTAACCTTGTTAATGGACTCCAAGGTCTGATCTGCATCACAAGTTGAAATGTTATCCACTACTTGTTTCAGATTGAAGGTAAACTCAAAATTCTTGTCACCAGATACAGCAGCACACTGAACCAAACATTCTTGCATATTTCTCTCACAAGTATCAATCTGACTTTTGATTGAAGAAATGGATTTCGGCATCTTTAACCTTAAATCTCAACGACAAACTTTGCTGTTAAACTTTACTGACAAACTTTACTAACAAACGTTACTTCAAAAACAAGTTCACCTGATGGTTATAAGACAATCATATGACCTTGAATACAATAGACAAAATTTAGACGTAAGTGGGAAAGTTCCCAGACAATGAGATCATCGACTTCCTGTTTTTCCGAGAATGTCACGCTTGGTGATCTTTCCGGGAAAGCCACATATAGGAATCAAACACATTTTAAAAAATATATAGATTTCCAAAATTTGGTCATAAGTTGGGTTGGTGCTGGATTATGGAAAAAATGAGCTCCCACCCCAACGGTTATAAGTTGGGTTGGTATCAACACAGTACCGTACGATTATTAACAAACCAAAGTCATGACGTCACGGCACAGCTATGCCGGTCAATATTCCATTAATTTTAAAATATATAGATTGCCAAAAATTGGTTAGCCATCATCAAGTGGAAAAGTAATATAAGGTTGGGTTGGAAATAGATCATAAAAATGATCTAGTACCCCCAGCTATTATACTACTTACAGATATTGAATAATTTGTTGACATCATTAAAAGAATTGCTATGCAAAATGGAAAGATACTTCGCTTTGTTTAACAATTTATGTACGCGCGTGAGCCATAGAAAAAATCGTACTCTCTTTAATACTTTGAAGATAAATACTTGTACACCATGAAAAGATAGGACGTAGTTATCCAAAACACAACTGTGACGTTCAAGTGCAGTTAGTATTTTATTTTTCATATTCACAACCATAGTGTTTAAGGGGCAGTGTATATCATTAATGGTAATCGCATCAAAGAGCTGAAACATGTCTTCACGTCGATGTACATAAAAATATTAGTCTAGTTTGGTTACCAAAAAATTTTGAATAAATTGGGACAATGTTCTCCAAGATCATTTTATTTTTGTTTTTGTACCACGCCTTTAAGAGGATCAGAACTAACCTTTTACTGCACTGAAAATGAATCCCGAGGGAGAACAAAGTTTTCTAAGATTCTTAGTTGAGGAATTAAATTAATAGCTTCTACGACGACTACGGCGACAAAAAAATGCCAAATGGCTTACGTGGCGAATATTTACAGGCGCTAGAGGTCACCAATTAATGGCACGCAACTGTATTGTAACTCAAATTCTTGAATATAAGCAGTTAAATTGGATGGAAGAACAAGTTGAAACAATTGGGGTCTCATTCATGATCTATAATGAGGTTAGGACTATTAGTTTTTGACTAAAAGGAAAAACCAGATCTGAACAAATACTTATTTTCATAAATAAGTAAGTGTTACCGAAGTACCTTTTCTGGATGAAATCTAGAATAAAAATTCACTTTAAATTCTTCTAAAGACATCTTATTTTATGCTAATTTTTGCGTGTACAGATAATATTTAGCAAAGAGAAGGGTACAATTTAATTCCCGTATTATTGGATTGGTCTTGAAGGGGGCTTTGCCGAATAGAATTTCAGTTGGAGATAGCGAGAGAGAGGCAACATTTTCTGTATTAAACACCCCCGTTATAAGATGGCGAGTCCAACTTGAGTTACAGCACCAAGCCATCCCTAATAACACATGGGAATTTTTTAAAGAACGATTTAGGCAGATTTTTTAACAGCATTAATAAAAGCTACCATAGCTTGGCGTCCTCAAAATTACTTTTTAACTTAATTGGTCTGTGTTCCCTTATTGAGTAACAGCCGCTTTCTTGTTGGGTCTTCTTAAGCTTGACTATTAGCGCTGCTTTCTTTCTCAGACGCTTGTACACGCGAGTAAAATCCCGGTAAAATTCTTCCACCAGCTCTCTCATTTCGTCTTCATCTTGACAAAGCCTGCCTGTTGGAAAAAGAGAAAGATATTACAAAGAATCAGAGAGGTGAAGAAATTCCAATACAAAATAACAGGACAGCAAGCTACTGAATAAAGTGGAACTGATAACTTAACAAAAGTTAAAACAAAACTGGAATAGTGCACAACAGGTCGTTCATAGGCAACGATATAAAGGCAGTATGTAACACAGAGCGTGAAGACAAGGCAAGAAACCATTTTCCTTTAATTTGAAAAAAAATGCAAAGGAAAGGTACGTAGATGCTAATGGTTCGAAGTATAATATTCACGGATAACATTGGCGCGCCATCAGAAGAATGGATTTCAAGTATTGCAGTTTACAACACATGAGGAAATTCCTTTTCAAACCCAACTCATCATTTGGAAAATCGACCAAACCGGATTCTTATCGGCTTTTTTTGCCAACATCAGGTAGTAATTAGATTTTTTATGAGACAGGCAGCCAAAAGACAGGCGAGTTAAAAAGAAATATCGGCGTGTTATTTTTGTTTGGAAAATTTCGGCATGTCTGTGTGTGCGTTGTATACCCTGTTCTGGTGGCTGCGGGCTTAACAGGGAACGGACGCCCGCGTATATATTAATTAGCAAACTGATCACGTGAATCTAAGATGGCGGAGAGCATTTTCGCGAAGCAACCAAAGTAAGTTAACAATAGGCGATTTCTTAGAACAGCATCGCACGCTTCTCAAGAAAATGAGTTTCCGTTCACATGCAAATTGATACCATGTGGGAAAGTTTCCACTCTCGTTTTGAAAAGAAGATCCATTAATTTGACTACTTCCATCTAAAATTTTCTCCGGCCCGTTTCAATAGTGAGTGCCCAGACTTAAGTTAGCAGGCGCTGATCAAGGGAAATTGGTATTGCCATAACAGGAGCGCCGAAAGCTCGACCTGCTATGAGGTCTGGCGCATGCGTAAACTATGCTCCCCGGGAAATTTGGATTTTAATCGCAAAGGTCAGCGCCATTTCCTCGGCTTCTGAGTCAGTTGGACTGGATATTGGGCAGTTATATTTTTTCTCGCGTGAAGCCTTGAGATTCAGCTGACAATTTCATCCATTCCAGTCAGTCAATCTCAATGTCACACGTGACTAGTATCAGTTAAGATTTCCAGTGGAGTTTTCAAGAATCCATTCAAATGTCGGAAGAATTCAATATGCTCATTTCATTTCATTCAGACGGAAATACTGGTTAATACCTTAAAATTTGGAAGTTAAGTGTTATTCTAAAAACTGGACTTAGCTTTCAAAGATTCGACTGTCTTCTGTAAAATGGAGGAAGCCGAGCGGATCCGAGCCTCGTTATGCTTAACATCCTTCATGATTACCATCACTCTTAAAATTTTAGGACATGAGACACTTGCCAGATTGTTTCTCCTTTTCTCCGTATTTCCAATTATACGCTTCAAAAATACATCCAAACAACATCAGCACCCCAAGTAATCCTCCGCAGACTTTGATGGTTAGTGAGTAGAAAGGACTCGCAGGCTCAAAAAACACCAGACCAGACTCCTCAACATGCTCCTCCTAAAATGACAAAGCAAGCGAATTTGTTAATAAAAGCTAAATCATCGGAGTATGCAATTGTAGAGTCTTGGGGTGCTTTTTTTTGAGAATGAGAATGTTTAGAATGATGGGAATTTGACTACATAAAATAAACGACTTTTCTGAAAGTGGAATGAAAAAACGCACCCTTCCAGACTTTTTGTTGTTGTGCACACTTACGGAAGCTTCATGGCACGGCCGAAACGCTTGTGTTTTGGTCGGACATCTTTTATTTGTTGTCGAAGTGAATCACGTGCCACGAATTTTTTCATAGTTCTGTTTATTATACACCACATAGCAGAATAAATGGGATAGATGCTAAGGATTTCGGGATCAGAAAAGGCAATAACAAAAATCGCCAGAAATGCATTCCAACCATTCTCATTCCAGAATGGCTCCCAAAAGAAACGCGCCCTTGGTTTGGGCATCATGGTATATGTGTATGCTCTACATATATGATAACTCTAAATGTTTAAAAAATAATGCACGTTTATTTACCGCATGTTCTTCCTCTTCTTCCGAGTTGGTAAGGAACTTTGTTTGAACATTCTTGTCACGTATCAGTTCCTGAAAATTCTTTGCAAGAGCGACAGCCTCTCCTTCCAGAATGATGCCATGCGAGATTTCATTTTTCACAATTTCAGCTACCTCAAACCAAGATCCATTGAATAAGTCCTTTCGCTTGACTGGTGTGTACATATCTACTAAGATGGCATCTGTGCTCCCATTTTCCAGATTCTTCACAAGTTCTTCAATTGTATCATATTCATTGTCTAAGGGAAGAAACAAAAATCAACATATAAGAGGACATTGTCATGACAATTTTAAATTATCATGTACTGTTGGCCAAGTACCTGATACTGCTAGAAATGGTCCGGACGGGGTTTGAACTGCTAGAGATATTTAAAGTTTTCACTAATTTTCTGAAAGTCTTAGTTATATTAATAGCCGCACTAGAAATCCGAGTCATTTCGTTCATGGATCATTTTTGTCTGCGGTTGCACGTCACTCTAATCACGCGTTCAGTTTCACTGTCTCTTAGATTGTAAATAACTCGAGTTTACCGCGCTTTTTCCCTTTTTGGCGACAGCAAATCTCTGCTCCAGCAGGCTTATACAAAAAAGGGGCCTGGCTCTTAAGGCAAAATATGGAAAACTCCGCGTATTGCAGCAAAAACTCTTACTTCTTTCTTATCTTCAACCGCTGTCAAGGTAGCTCTTTGCTCAATGAAGCCTAACATCGACTAGCTACGCAGTCTACGTGACGATATTGCTAGTCCCGGGCTCCAAGGGGCTCATGCAGGTGGTGGAAAGTTCCCAGATGAGCTCCCGCGTTCAGTTCCGAAAACTCATATACTTGACGAGTGTTTACTGCATTGAATGAATTGTATTCTTCAGTTTCGCATGAGCTTGTCACTTTACAACCACGTAATAGTTTACTCTTTTTCGTTGTGATTTTCTCTGGTTTTCTTCTGTATATAACCAATTAAAAGCGGCTGTTTTGGAAAGCTCATTTCTTAGTAAAACTATTCCAACGTACAAAAAATTCTGAACAAGGAAAGGCATTGAAAAATTTGGTCGATAACCCTAATTTTTCTGTATGAAATTTTTCGAAGTCTTTTATTATTTTCGATCTAAAAATAAAAGGCACAGTAAACTACTTTAAAGGTTGATAATTGATTTGCAACGTACGGAAGATAAGCAGCATTGACACCATTTAATTTATTTGAAGGTTTCTGTTGAAATTCATACATTCTCTAGGATCTTTGGAGGCGATTCTGAAGGGTCGCGTGGCGCATGAATAAGGCAGTGTTCTATTGGGACAACTCTTTTTGGTTGGTTGAATTTTTAGTGTTCTTTTGGGAAATACTGTCTCTGGTTGGTTTGGTTGATCAACTTTTTCAAATGTATGAAAGCGATGGCTAGCGCACGTCGCTCAGCGTTGAGTGAGCTTTACGCGTTGCATGTCAGCAAACCTGGTGGCATTCAACTACGATGATTTACAAATTACAATTAGCGTAGAAGAGATTTCCCGCTTGTTCAGTCTCCTTGCTCGGGCCAGAGCATGAACCCGCATTATTCCTATCATTCCCCACATTAGCCTGGTAATGACCATCCCCAATCAAAGACGCCTGTAAGTTTTTTGGACTATACCTCCCTGAAAATGTAAGTTTTGTTACCTCATACTCATACTCGTACTAATTTTTCTTGGACAATTCTGTTCAAGGGGGAAAGGCGAGTTTAGGTTACCCCTCTGTGCAGTACCAACAGGCCAAGGGCAACACTAAAGGCTGGTTTTCACTAGCGTCGGAGTCGGAGTCGGAGTCGTAATCAGAAGCTTAGAGTGTAATGATCTAGTGGAAATCAAACCGACGGAGTAGTAAGCAGAAGGCTATCCCGCTTATGACTCCGTTGCTTATGATCTGGTGAAAACTAGATTGTCGGAGTCGCAGCACTATTTTAGTATCAAACTGTAATCGGAGAGCGTGAGAACAAGCATTGTGATTGGTTGGTTCTTCGGCTTTCGACTCCGACACTGGATCATAACCGACGGAGTCATAAGCGGAGTCGGAAGAAAATGGAAACGTTCTGATTCTTCCGACTCCGATTCCGTCGAGCTTATAATTATGACTCCGCTTACGACTCCGATCTTTGATTTTCACTAAGTCATAAGGGCCCTTACGACTCCGACTCCAACTCCGTCGCTAGTGAAAACCAGCCTTAAGGGTCGAATCGTCCTTATCCCAGAAGACAAGAAAGTCTTACCATTTGCAGATGTCATAACAAAGAAAGTATACGTTGGCTCCGTTATTAAAAGATCCTGAGTGTTGGTCCGGACGGGGTTTGAACTTAGCCAACCGGCCGGCAGTCAAAGTGTAAAATTACCTGGTAAAAGCCCATAGTAAACTAAAGCAGCTCAAATGTTTTGGGCGAGGCACACTTTCTGTGCTTATATATATTCCGCACTCGACTTTGCCTTTTCAAATCTCGCTGCCTAATGTTCTAAGGGAAAATGGTTGTCGATAGCTTCCCTTTATTCAAGATAACTATTGTGCTTTACAGGATTCTAGCAATGTACAGTGCAAATACGCCGGTGACTTGACCATGCATTCAATGAAAATGATCCCATGACCTGTTGGTGTCACTGAGGTTTTACTTTCAGTTTATGCAACAATTAATGTGGGTCATAAGATCTTGGGGCTCGGCGAAAACAAGCAAATTCCCTATGCATACTTACATCCAAGGGCGTGGCTCGGGGAGGGGGGGAGTCCTGGGGTGCCCGTGATCCCCTTTGTAAGCCTTTTTTTAAGCAAACAACCTACAATATTCAGGTGACAATCTGGTGAGTACCCTGTGTTTGACACAGTGTGACCCCCCCTTTGAAAAATCCTGGCTACGCCCATGCTTCTATCCTTATGACATTAACCAATGTTCTCCTTTACGTCTTCTTTTTTAGCGCGACCCCGTTACTTTCTCGCCAGACAAAGTTGAGACATTTGAGTCGTCCATGGACTAGTCTCGCTTTTGCGACATATATATTACAGTCAAAATTGACAAAGGCGGAGTACGAAAACAAAAACGGGAATTGTCCCAAGGCTCAAGGCCCACACTGTAGTTTACCCTAACACTGTACATACCTCTTACCCATAAATCAACGAGAGAAAACGAGGATCCGTAACTTACAGTACGAACCGAGAAAACGAGGTCAGTAAGATAGTTAGTACGAGCGTTATGATTGGTCAATTTTGCGGGCCGTATTCTACGGTACGGCCGGCCTGCTAAATTTTAAAGTCTCCTTTCCCGCGCGCCTGATTAACCTTAGTGATATAATAAAGGAGAGATATAATAAATGTTCTTACTGAGGTTGAATTTCGTCATTAGCTTTCTCACTGCCATGTCTTTCTCCGCCGAGCCTCTCAAAGTAGCAATCTGGTCAGAGGGCAAAAATATATCATAATTGGTTAACGTCTGGAACATAATA
Source organism: Galaxea fascicularis (assembly GCA_948470475.1). Classification (NCBI taxonomy): domain Eukaryota; kingdom Metazoa; phylum Cnidaria; class Anthozoa; order Scleractinia; family Euphylliidae; genus Galaxea; species Galaxea fascicularis. The sequence continues at coordinate 10,095,840 of OX419347.1, forward strand.
GGACATTTGCATGATGATGCCATTTGACTACAACTACCAGAAGCCCTCAGGTTTTGCTTTCTCGTGCTAATTAGAGCTATTGTTATTTTTACCCTGTTGGGATTACAAAATTTGAATTAGAAAGGAAAAACAAACTGAATTTTGGTAGTTGTAGTCAAATGGCGTCATCGTGCAAATGTCCTATTACCTGCTCATAGCTGATGCTTTTTTTTCTTTCAATTAATTTGTAATTCTAATTATATAATGACCTTTGATAAAATGTGGAGTGGAATTTTGTATTAGAGTGATATTAACTGTCACGAACCACTGGTCAGATAGCAAACAATACGTTGTGATTTATTGAAATATGGAATGAAACCACCGATCACAACTTATGTATTTTCAGAGCAACCGCAATCACGCACATCAACTATGTTCATTTTCAATACATTCAGAAATGTATTCAAAGTGATTTGATTGTAAATCCGAGGAGGATTTGTGAGAAACTACATCTTTATCTGGCTGGACGATTCACCAAAGGCAAAAGTCATCAAATTCTTGGAAACTCTTACTCCCCAAGTCGACCAGGGTTCTTTTGGTTTCCTGCCGAAAATGCCAGGAGCCGGCCTTTGCATTTTAAACCGGTATGATAGTCCGTTCATAAACTATAGGAATTAGGTCTTATTATTCAGTTGCGACAAGTTTCAATGTGCATTTCAGTATGCACATCTATTCCCATTTGCTGAGTCAACTGTAGGGCACAACACTTATATTGTACAGAAACGAGCTTGCCTCACTGGGCGCTCTACTGAATTGAATTTACCCTGATGCTAATCTGCGAACATCTTTTAGTACGCTCGCAGTTTTCATGTGTAGTAGTTGATGCAACCAGACTGCGGTTCTCAATAAGAAGTCACCTGATCACAAATTGAATGAATCGATAAGTAGCTTCCTACCAAACATACCACCGCACAGTAATTCTTTGAGAGTTATTTTAACTCCAAAAAAAAGGAGTTTTTGGATTAACTTTAACTCCTAAATTTGACTCCAAAAACGGGGTTTAAATTACTCCAAAACTGGGGCTAAATTAACTCCTCGACTAGGGTAGTTTTTACTCCTCTTGGAGTTACACTGTGTTATAACTCCAAAATGGAGTAAACATTTTAGGTTCAAAATAACTCCCTTTTGGAGGTAATTTTAACTCCTCAATGTAACTCCGAAAATGGCCCGGGGTTAATACAACTCCTCAAATGGGGTACTTTTTTTACTCATTTAATTAAGAGTTAATATGACTCCAAAAGGGAGTAACAACCTTAGGTTCGAAACAACTCCTTTTGGGGTAACTT
>OX419347.1:10102164-10112164 GCA_948470475.1 Galaxea fascicularis
CCGTTGATGGTACCGCCGGTTAGTGGTGATAATTTTGGAATTATCCCACGCTATTGTATGGTTGGTTTGGCAAGCATGCTCCGACAAAGCGGAGTTTTCTTTTTTGCAAAGAAAAACTGCTTTTTGATGCTCTTTTAAACGCGTGCCAAGCTGACGCTTGGTATGTCTGATGTACTCATGATCACAGTCATTGCATGGAATAGAACAAACAGCGTAAGTTCGTTGTCCTTTCAACACAGGATCTTTAGGTTTGGCAAAAATATGACTCAACGTCTGAAAAGGTTTTTGTGCAACTTTAACATTGTGGCTAGACAAAACTCTCTTCATGGATTCTGTAACACCGCGGATGTACGGGATAACGGCAAAACCTGTAGCCGAAATCTCGTCCCCAGAGGTGTTAAGAGAAGGAGTAACTGGTTTTAAGCAGTTACGGAGGAAAGTGTTTGGGTAGCCATTGACCTTTAGGACGTCAAAAACATATTTTCGCTCTTTGGCCCTAGAATCACATGAAGATGGCAAACAATCAGCCCTCGTGAGCAAAGTTCTGGTTACGGATTTTTTGTGGCAGATAGGGTGGTGGGAGTCAAATGCGAGATATTTGTCGGTATGCGTGGGTTTGCGATAAACACTTGTCTCTAAATTTCCCCGGTGCGCGACATTCAAATCGAGAAAAGACAAACGTCTATCATTCTCACGCTCAATGGTGAACTGGATAGACGGCTCAAATGAATTTAAATGTGAAAGAAGGCGCTCCGCTTCATTCCCGGATACCGCAGAGATGACATCGTCGACATATCGTTTCCAAAACAAAGGTTGGACCGGTGAGGAAGCCAGAGTCCTTTGTTCGAAGGCAAGAGTCACGTTCGCGTACGTTTCATTTACATAAATTATTTCCTCTCATCTCGCGTTTGGGCCGCCTGTGGTGACTCGAGATCGAACCAGTCGCCGTTTGAAGGCCAATAAATTCCCAAAACAGCAGAGTATCCGCTTCAAATCACCAGCAGCAGCCGCGTAGATAAATTTTCTTTCTTTCTTCGCCAACTTGCCCGAAAATTCGACCAACACGAACGCCGAATCACTCGTTTCACCGCCCAAATTTGACCAATTCGGCGACTCCATGATGCATGATCCGTGTAGTCCGTGGACAAGATTCAAATGCTCTGGCTTAGTGACCGCGGCTGCTCATAAAAGGGGCACTTACACAGGGGAGGGATGGTCATTTTGCCCACATGCACTCCACTGCGCTGGGGGAGCGCGATGCGTTAGATTTGACCGAAATAAAAGATACGTTTAATGGCCCGCGTGCTACGAAGTCTGCGAAAATATTCCACCCTCGATGCTGTGAAAGGTTGCGAAATAGCGAGTTTTTTTAATTCAGCAGGCTCAACGGATTTGGCTGTCTTTAGCAACTCCGCACGGCTTGTCTTCAGTGTGACTCAGTTCACAGTATCTTTGCCTTATTTTTAAGGCCATATCGTGGCAAGCTATCAACAGTTCTTTTCAGAGCTATATTGCACTCGAACAAATTGTTGTTTGCAGTCGTTTTTAATGGCATTTATACAGTGGATTTGCCAGTTCCTGGCTGCCCGGTTATTAGGATGTTGTGCCCATTCCTGGCAAATTCATAGACCCCAGCTTGTTCATCGGTCAACTTGTCACAAAACATAGTAACACTTTCCACACGGATTCAACTATAAAATTAACTTTTCATAACATGTGACTATATAGTACCGACGAAAAATTTTGTCGAAAAGCTCAAAACTATAAGGATGAATTTGCTGATAGCTTGAAAATGAACGTACATATAGCTCTGAAAAGAACTGTTGATAGCTTGCCAAGTAACCACGAGCGTGAGTTTATTCACCGAACTTAATTCGAGTAACTCTCCACCCATTCAGAGTTAAAGTAACTCCTCTGAAGTCACTATCTTACCGGCGAGTAAAACTAACTCTCCTCACAGGGTAAAAGTAACTCCAGAACAGGGAGTTAAACTAACTCTTCTCACGGCGTCAAAGTAACCCCAGAACAGGGAGTTAAACTAACTTTTCTCACGGGGCCAAAGTAACTCCAGAACAAAGAGTCAAACTAACTTTTCTCACAGGGTCAAAGTAACTCCACAACAGGGAGTTAAACTAGCTCTTCCCACAGCGTCAAAGTAACTCCAGAACAGGGAGTCAAACTAACTTTTCTCATAGGGTCAAAGTAACTCCACAGCAGGGAGTTAAACTAACTCTTCTCACAGGGTTAAAGTAACTCCAGAACAGAGAGTTAAACTAACTCTTCCCACAGCGTCAAAGTAACTCCACAGCAGGGAGCTAAACTAACTCTTCTCACAGGGTTAAAGTAACTCCAGAACAGGGAGTTAAACTAACTCTTCTCACAGGGTCAAAGTAACTCCAGAACAGGGAGTTAAACTAACTCTTTTCACAGGGTCAAAGTAACTCCACAACAGGGAGTTAAACTAACTCTTTTCAAAGGGTCAAAGTAACTCCAGAACAGGGAGTCAAACTAACTCTTCTCACAGCATCAAAGTAACTCCAGACTAACTTTTCTCGCAGGGTCAAAGTAACTCCACAGCAGGGAGTTAAACTAACTCTTTTCACAGGGTCAAAGTAACTCCACAACAGGGAGTTAAACTAACTCTTTTCAAAGGGTCAAAGTAACTCCAGAACAGGGAGTCAAACTAACTCTTCTCACAGCATCAAAGTAACTCCAGACTAACTTTTCTCACAGGGTTAAAGTAACTCCACAACAGGGAGTTAAGCTAACTCTTTTCACAGGGTTAAAGTAACTCCACAACAGGGAGTTAAACTAACCCTTCTCTCAGAGGGAAAATAACTTCTCCAAAATAACTCCATAAAGGGAGTTATATTAACTCTTCGCAAATTAACTCCTCCTTAGATCTAACTCCGATGTAAATTTAACTCCGCTTTGGACTTCTAATAACTCTAACAAAATAACTCCACCATAGGGAGTCAAGTTAACTCCACTACGGGATGATATAACTCCCTTTTGGAGTTATAATAACTCCGAAAATAGTAACTTCACCTCACGGAGTTAAATTAACTCCATCATGGGAGTTAAATTAACTCTTTAAAAATTACTGTGCGCTAGTTCTAGGCCGTGTTTTCACGACAGTCGTTGTCTCGCTTAACATTCCTGAGAGTGGTTTGTTTACAGACTTCGTTAAGCGACTTAAAAATGGTACGTGTTTTCACAGGTAAGATTAGATGAGGCGAGAGCACGTGCCAATACATGTACATAATTTGAATAATGATGCGGGAGATCCAAGTGAACGAAAATAGCACGCCTGTACGTTGTATTTCTAATTTGGCCAACATTGGCCTCATTAACTGCCTGGTTTTGTGGCTTAAATTTAATGAGAATGTTATTGAAAATTTCCGCCTCGCTTAACTTTAAGCGAGTTGGAAAATCAACTGTTTTTACGCAATTATAAGTATCAGTTGTAACTCGCTAAGCGACCTGAAAAACCGCTCTTGAAAACACGGCCCTAATCACTTCACTGGATAAGCTTTGACAACCTCACTGTAAACAATCAAAGTCGTCCTTTAAGGGCAATTAACGAGCGTTATAGAAACGTGATTATGTGGAGCTGTGTTAATTGTTCACAGCACTGAATCTTATGCAGAAACACCACACTTCATAAAATTTCCCTTGTCATAGATTTAGAGTGATTTTCAAATGACTGTCGTAAAACCAAAACCAAATCAAATACTCTTAGCAATCACAAGACAAGAAAACAATCCAGAGAACCAATCAGAATTTGAGGTAATTACATGCAACCGGCGCTAAGCGCGGGAAAATGCGCGCGTGCAACTCGTGATTGGTTTGGGTTTTGCTTCTTATTGGTTGAGAAAGTGGCGCGAGTTTTGTCAACCAATCACAGAGCGAAGAAAAGCAAAACCAAAGCAAGCGCAATTAACTTTCGACACACAATTGAAAACCACTCTATTGTCATATTTGGTGAATTAGCTGATTTTTATTGGAGATTTACTATTGTAAGCATTATACGTACATTTTGCGCTCCTTTGGATGAAGCACCGGAAGCCGTTGGCCCCCCACTTGAAACAACCACAGTTAAGTCTGACGTCAGCCCGGCGGAAAACAAACTAAACACGACAAGTCCAACTAAAAACCATATGATGGCAAACGCCTTGGCTGGGTCTGATTTAGGTGTTCGGTCCCCATAACTGCAAAGTAGCATATCTCGAGTTATGTAATGTAATTCATAATGCTGCGACATTGCTCATTTCACTCCCTTTATTTATCGGGTTTGTATCACAAAGGTCTGATGGGAGGGGTGAAGAACCAGGCATCCAATTGAATCTAATTACACATCATACAGCCATTATTTGAAGTTAATACAGAGGTATAGCACGCTAGACTCAAGTTCCTCATATCAGCAACAGCGTTATTATTGGCATTATATTACAAGAATTTTCACTGCCACTGTCACTCCCTCTGTTATTCTTAATGTCCCCGTTACCAGCATTGACACTGTCAATGTCACTGTTACTGGCAATGCTACCTGCACTGCCACAGACCCTGTCAGTGTCACTATGACTGTCAATGTCAATGTCAATGTCACTGGCACTGCCACACACGCCGACGCTGTCACTGTCAATGTCACTGTCACTATCACTATCACTATCACTGTCACTTTATTGTCACGGTAACTGTCACTATCATTACCACTTTGATTGTCACTTCCACCATTGCTATCATATCATTATCACCGTCACACTCATTGTCATAGTAACGTCATTTTCATTGTTACAGCTCATTCTTTCCTTTGAAAGGTCTATTCCCCCGCTTTTTTTTTTCGGTGTTTTCATGTTATGTGTCCAAGCTTTTCCCAAATACTTTAATACCTCAGATTATCTTTGTATTTGTAGAACCCTTTTTAACTTTTTTTTTATCATTACGGTGACGTAATTTCAACTTACCCAAGTGTTGTCATGGTGATAAAAGCCCACCAGAAGCCATTACCAGCGCCTTTATAAAATTGCGGTGGAAATTCTTCAGGGTTAGTGCTGACATCCTAAATTAACAAAATATCATGATTGAATAATGTACATACAAAAATTTCTGCATTCTTGGCAGAGAGCACGTCAATAAATCCCAAACAGTGCAAAAAATTGAAATTTTTGAGGGCAGAAAGATGAAATCAGTGCAAAAAGTTGAAATTAAAAATGATTGACGAGTACCTCAAAAAACTGTAACAAAAACACAGAATCATTCTCAAAACCACACCGAGGACGCCGGTGATCATTTAAGAAAGTCGATTCTCCTTTGGAATCGAATTACAGCGTAAAAAAGTTGAGCTCTTGAGACAAGCAAGCTTGGACTTTTCACTGTTTGTTCTCTTTCGGGCTTCTAAAGACAAAAAGTATTTTGAAAGATAGCCTTATTTTAACACTTGTTCTTTTTCCTCAGACGATACTTATCTGATTCCGCAAACTTGTCAAGAAAACCGCGTCGTCACATGGACCAATCGGGTTCTCGTAGGCGGAGCGTGTTAACCCCGCGAGGCAAAATAAAAACAAACTTTCTGCTTTTTGTCTGACATTTTTGAACATATATTATTAACAAGTAACAAAAAGTAATCACATGATTTTTCACGTGCAATTTGGAGTAAAAAAGCACTTGTAAATTTTTCAAAGACCCCAAAGTGCACTCGCCCTACAGGTTCGTGCAATTTTGTTAGTCTTTGAAAAATTTACTCGTGCTTATTTGTTCCAAATTGCACTCGAAATCATTTGATTATCTAGACAAATATCAGGTTAACTTATAAGTATGGAAAATATAAGAAAGGGTCGATATAAGATAAGGTGATGTGGACTCACGACTAGCTGTGCAACACACAGCATAGCGCTGGCAAAAACGTAGTTTTAAGTAAAGACTTTACTTTTAAACGCTTGCCATACCATGATGGTTAAAAACTGTATTTCTAACCACCTTTACATATTTTATCCTTTCTTATCTCCAAAATTAGTAATTCCACTTGTGACGCATTCAAGACTGCTCTGCATAAAGGGAACGCACTGTATTTAATCGTATTAATTCGGTTTATCACAATTCGACACAATTTTAAGGCTAGTATTTGCTTGTTCATTCAACCGTTTGCTTCGGGCTTCTCTCTTGAAGGTTCTCCAGGGAGACCTGCATACGAGAATCCTTCCCACCCGCCTGTTTTCGAGGTTTAAACAATAATTATGACAAATGTTCATGGCAAGTATTTTCGTAAGCTTGGACACAAAAACGTGAAAGTAGCCTGATCTAAGATGGTACCAGGTCTCTCGCCCAAACTCCTTCCTCTCCCCGTCTGATATACCTGGTTCGAGATCTTGTTGTTGACGTCACTGTACCTATTGTCGATTTCCACCAATCCCGGCGCGCTTTACACTTTCTCAGACGTTTGAAACTCGTGGAATGCAATAAGACGGCGGCAGATCTAATAAATTTGTAATAAATAACGCTTCAGGGAGTGCGCGCTTGTAGGGTATTTTGAGTGTCTAAGCTCTTCAATGAAGAAGACAAGGCTTTAAAAGCTTGAATAAAAAAAAGCGACGTGGTGGTAAATTTGTTCACATGGTTTGGCAAGCCGAGTCCGGCCTAAGTTTCTACGTCACACGTTTCGCAATTCAACGATGGTTGCTTTTAAACCGATAGTCACAGTCGTATGAAAAATATTTCATGATATTCTTACCAACATCCATATCAACAATCCAGCTAAAATCGTCAAAATTCCGGAAAGAGCAAATATGGGCCAAGAGCTGAATACCGAAAAACCCATTACTTTCTCCATGGCACCAGGGTCGGGCTCAGTCTTCCTTCTAACAACTGCGAGGCCTGGTACCTCAATCACAGCTACAAACTTACTTCCGGTTGACGCAAAACTATGTGACATGACTACTGGAAACTTCAAACTGGCATTGTTTTCTGCAGGAACTAGTTTCGTTTTGTCATAAGCGTGACATTCGCCACACACATCTTCAACCAACGACTCGATTATTGATGACAAAGATTGGTGACCATCATCCAGAGAACTAGGTTTTGCACTGATAGGTAAAGTTTCAGGGCAACTGCAAGTTTCTGAAAAAAGAAAATTATGCCAAATTTAAATGCCAGCATGGAAATTAGACCTGTCATAAAACGTTTTTGTGGTAGTGTGTTAAATTCTCTTATAAATCGTAATGTGGGATCATTCAAGGAAAAGATGTCAATCAATCTTTGAGCTAATGAGAATCACATGAATCATATCAATGAGTACCCCTCTTCACGCAGACATACCTTTAATAGAAGTTCCCAAAATGGCTTTTCAACAGCTATTTACGATCAATGGTGATATTGATATTGATTATGGGACAAAAATATTAACACTAATACTAACGAACTGGGATGTAATGAATGGGTGCGCAAGAACGAACGAAAGCAGGAATTAAGCAGTAAAGCAGCCGTCAAATGGCCCCACTTCTATCTAATACGGTTGTGCGATCTACCAGAATCTCAGTGTCAGGTTTCGTCAGCAATATGACCCAGCTAAGATGCACCGATTGATTTTACATCGACGCGAAAGGCGAGCAAACGAAGGTCTCCGGCAAAAGACGAGCGAACGGACGAACTGAAAAATAATTTCATCAAGTCCATTTTCCCTTAACTAGCGACGGAGTCGGAGTCGGAGTCGGAGTCGGAGTTGGAGGCAAATAGAGAAGGAAGGGTTTCCAAGGAAAGAACTGGTGATGGTTGTAAGTCAAAACGAGGCAATAGGAAACCGTTCAATAATTTTTAGTAAACCACTCTGAATTTGTCTCTCTGCTTAAGTTAAATAAAATAATATGATTTCATATGTTTTTTTCGTTATAGATATTTGTTCTCTATGGGTTTACTGAGTATTTTGTTTCTTGAGTTACCCATGCTATGTGGCTCACCTATATGAGCTAGCGAGTTAATTTTTAAATTGAAGATATAAACTAAGAGACTCTCGTTCTGGATAGGCTGTGAAATAACTCCCCCCTCACCCCCTCCTAGTCAATTCGTAGTTGTTTGGGGGGAATTTCATCATTACTAAGTTAATGAGGAGAAAGTGATACCACTCCCCTCAAAATGCCTGCATAGAAAGCTCGTCTGAGGGAATGAAAGTTGTTCTTTAAAAGAGTATGATTTCAGTAAGCACAACCGTAGAAACGGCCACGAGAGTGGCCAAAATATGCCAGAATTATAGTTTCAGTTGATATCTTCCAGTAAACAGATCTAGAGTTCAGCTTTGCCAATGTACGTTGGCAGTTTATTTAGATTAAGCGGGGAAGAAGAAGCGACGTGGCTTATCCCCGATACAAGTGGCAAACCAATGCATTGTACAGTGCATTGTGCAGCGCCAGTGCAGTCCTAGTGGACGTTCATGGCATTGATTTAGTTTATCGGGTTGTATTTTGTCCCAATAAAGTGATTATAATAAAATTAAAAAATACTGGCCGTTATTTGTGTCGACTCCAGACAAAATAAGCAATTGGGGGTATGACGGGAAGTGACAATGGATCTTTAAGGTTCCGTCATAATGAAACAGGGCTGGGCTAATAAGAAGAGAGCCCTCTTATTAATCCAGCCGATTCAACTCGAGGAGTGTGAGAAACTCGTTCCGCTCTCTCGGCACTGTTCTAATGTTCTTAAAATTTCCTCCGCTCAACAATGCATTTGGCGTGTTTCTTATTTCTTTAATAGTTTATGAATAACTGACCTCCTTCGGAGAGTTCGCTAAAGGGACTAAATCCTCTCCTTGTGCCAGCAGCGACTCGGACCCTGTACCGAGTGTTGATTTTTAAGCCAGTTAACGTGGTATTGGGAGAACAAACCATGACCTCTCGCGTCTGATAAGTACCGTCTTCTAAGAGATTTTCAAACTGCACCTTGTAGCCTATCAGTCTACCTTGTAACTCTAAGGGTGGGTCCCATGTTACGTCCATTGTGTTTGTGCTGGTTTTGCTGATGGCTTTAACATTGACTGGTGGATACAATTGTTCTTGAAGAAAACAGAAAAAATGAATTTAACGTTTTTGAATGGGTTTTCAGATTGAGGCTAGCCTGTTCCAAGTTCTCAGAGTGGACGCGCTCGAAGAAAAGCAAGCGGGGACTGGGGGTAGCTGGCTGCTCGTCCCAAACCCCTTGCATTTTTCGTCTCTTTATTTTCGCTTCATTCTGCCGGTACTATTGCGTCCCGTTTGCTATCCGAACACCTCAAACAGCCTAGATTAAAGCTAAAAGTATATACAGCGTGTTGATGACAGTAATCTGCGTTAAGGCTGATTCTAAATCAACCCAGTATTCGCGCTAAAATCAGCACCGAGGAAACGGTTCCGTTATCGTGTCGTTCAAATCAGCACACGAGAAGATCGTTACGGTATTGTTAAGTTACGTTACGTTATGTAACTGAAGCGCAGAGCGTTCAGAGACATTGCTAACAACGTACCGAGTTTGAAAGGAGTGACCGACCGGCGCGTTAGCAATAACTTTCAACGCCCAAGTATGTAACTTCCAATAGTGCGGGCAGTAGTGCAATGGCTGTAGTTTCACTGACACGTCGAGGAAGGGAATGGGGTGTTGCAGTCAGCTGAGTGGACAAGCGTGTTAAGTTAGACGTTGATTGGTCCACGCTACAATAGATTACGTAAGCAGTAATCCAGACTCGTAAAGTATTGCAGTGAGAAGTACCTTGGAACACGTTGTTGTCTCATGTTAACGCACTACAGTATAATCTACGCCTTTTTTACCATTACAAGAAGTGAATTTTTACGCAAGACAAACAAATTGTTATGCGTTTCTGGAAAGATCGGTTTCACTGACAAGATCCCGTCCTGTGGAAGAATAAGACAAGACCTACAAAGAGCATGCCAGAAATGTTTAAAATTGGGAAAACTTTGAAATAAATTTGCATAAGTTTCTCTCATGCTCTTCTCCGGCATCCCAGACATTAATCAGGTAC
>OX419347.1:10122164-10147164 GCA_948470475.1 Galaxea fascicularis
AAGACTCTGCAATTTCCACTCCCGCATGACTTACACTGACTAAACAACAACAAATTTCGCTCATTTTAATTTATATGATTCACATAATCTCATGGGGAATTAGGGCTTTGAAAAAATAGCCCCTCATAACTAAAGCAGTGTGAACAATTTTAGAAACTCGAACTTCGTTTTTCATTAGAGGCAGTTCCAAACACCTCGAAACGATACTAAAAGAACTTGGCCTTCGGACATCAAAGACTAATATTAGTCGCTTGAAATGTAAGGATTATATTTACCGAAAACTAGGTTCAAACGAACAGCCTATGGTACAAAAGCGGCATTATACAATGGCTGCCAGTGTAACTCTCATGTTTTGATTGAGGAGTTCGCGATTTAACTATGGATTTAGAATGATGTCATGATCAAAGAAAGAAAAAACGCACGCCACTCGCACGTTTTCACGTCATCCGTGCGCTATCAAAGTGCACTAGTACATGCAAATGGTTTGTTAATACACCATTTGTTAGTGATCAGTTCCAAGTGAATTGTGGGTAGACCCAGTCCTTTATGGGGGCCAACGGACATTTTAAGACGTAATTTGAAATTGTAATATTTTCTATTTGTAGCCACAAAGGACTGGATCTCCCCTCAATTCGCACCTAGCTTTCACTACGGGGGATCTGTTATTTTGTGCAGGGTCCCCTTAGAGATCCGGCAGCGGCCCAATTTAAATTATTTTAAAACTTCGTTAAATGGGAAAGATTTTTTTGTAATTTGTAATTAGATTATTTGGTAATTAATTTGTAAATTTTAGCTCTTATTCTTATTGCATTTTATTCACCTGATTAAATAGTTAGGTAGCTTTAAGTAGTAAATGTACTTTAGCCTTAATTTACATGACTCCTAGGAAGACCATGTAAATATGATAGAGGTTTCGTGTATAAAGATTGATTGATTGATTGATTCAGTGGGAATTGATCTTCAGCAGAATGGTGTATCATGGAGCCTTCACTGTTTCATTTTATTTTCCAAATGTTCCCATATTTGTTTAACTCCATTAAATAATGAAATACTTTTAGTGCTTACCTTCCTCATCCGTGAAAGCGCATTTGTAATTCTCCTTCTTGGTGTCAATTTCTTCATTGCTAAAACTGACAAAATTGTAGCAATAGTTTGCAAAGACGCTCAAGTTGCTAAACAGATAGCTGTTCCTGTTTTCGCAATTCAGAAATGTAATGCTGCGTGTTTCATTTCCTCCTGTTGCTTTGAAGTAGTCTATTTTAAATCCTCGTTGTTGCTTGGGAAGAAAGTCTGGTAGGTCTGGTTTCCATTCTAACCTGATTGACGTTGAACTTTGATTTAATGCTGTGAACTCCACTCTTGCTGTTTCAGAAAAAAATTAGAAATTGCAAGTACGTAAAGATTAGATAACTATGATAACTTCGAGAGCAAGTCAAACATTATGTTTTATTGGCAAATACATTAATCCATGGAAAAAGAACGAAAATTGTGTAGAGGCATTACTGTTTACACTGACTCTGTAGTGTGTACTATCTCAAACGCTGTATTTCAAAGGAAGCTTTAAATTAAAAGTTCTGAAAAGGGACCAAGTTGAGTTGAAAATAATCAAAACCAGCATAGAAACACAAAAAATAGTACTAGTGAATTATTTCGTAAGAGGTCACTTTAGGCCAAGGTCTGAAAACAAGAACGTTGGTTGCGAGAAAACCTGACAACAGATGAACAAGAAAATCACGAAAACCAGCTTTTGAAAAACAACTTTGAAAAACTGAACAACATTCCATAACACGCAAAGAACGCGCTTACTTTAACTTGAACGCCTGAACGTGCTTAAATTTGTATTTCAAATTTAACTTTCAGTGGAAATTTTGCAGTCTATTGTTAAATTGTATTTTACCTATTGTAATTGAAGAAGTACCGTAAACCTCAGTTTTTTCGGTGAACGTGCCATTCAGCTGAAAGCGCACACGAGTGTCTTTAGAGGTTTTCAGTGTTTAATGTTTTTAAAATTTCTCATCTCCGCTGAGACTGCGCTTTACAATTTCACTTTTTCATGGAACACGAGCCGTTCGCCCTATTCATGATCATTTTGTGTTAAGTGACCATGAAGGTGAGACTTCATCCGTCTATTGTTTACTTTGCTTTGAATTTTAAACCGGCAATGCGGTCGGACACTTACAAGGGAGGTCTGACTTTTTCAATCGATTGTTCACTCTTTTCGTCTCAATTTACTGACCCCAATGTTTTGAAAGAAAAAAATGGACGACGTTTTGTTTTGTTAAAATGTCTATAGAGTTTAAACGCGCTAATTCGGTATGAAACGCCCAATAAATCATTGCTGCTTCGCTAGTTTCATTTTAGCTTCACCCGTGCTTGAGAAACAAATAAAGAACACAATTTATTTGAGTAACAATTATTTCTACGGCGCGAGATTTGAATGAATCTCTCTGAGAATGAAGCGCGTTAAAAGTGCGAGAACTCGCCAGAGCAATTGTTGAAGAAGTTGATTATTAAAGTGCTTTGCTAAAGTAATAAAAAACGCGCCGAGTGCATTGTTGAGTTATATAAGCACGCGGGAATTTTTAGGAACACGAGAGAAGTGCCTAGAGAAGCACGAACCGAAGGCGAGTGCTTCTGGCACTTCTCGAGTGTTCTTAAAAATTCCCAAGTGCTTATATAACTCAACAATGTACGAGGAACAAGTTTTTTATTTCTTTTATAAAATGTCCCGGAGATTTAAGCGAGCTTTCATACCTATTTGCTCGCGCACGAGCTTGTGACGTAGGCAGCGTGCATTATAACTCAACAGTGCACGCGCGTGACGTAGAGTGCGTGCTTTATCGGGATATAATGAACTCGATTCGACCAATCACAGCGCGCGTAACTCTTCCAACATTTTTGATATATAATTAACTCGGCCAGAGTATGCGTCGCAAGCAAAACTTTTGCTTACACAGAACGAAGCACATTAAAAGCCATGAGAACTAAACTAGTACGATTGTTGAAGCAGTGATTTTATTACCTTTCTGCGATGATATCCGATCAACTCGGTTGGAGTATGCTTCGCAAACAAAACTTTCTCTCACCCCTCACCCCAGCGTTGTTGGTTTCGTCGTCCCAATTATAACTCTGTCCCTCCCGCAGGGTGCAAATTGCTCGTAATTCGGTCTCGCCGAAGATTCAAGTCTCCCGCGTGAATAGTAATCGGCAATTTTGAATTTTCCTCGCGTGTTTAAAGTCTTGTTTTAGCCTAAATCGTTTTTGACCATACACGAACAAAAACGATCAACTATAAAAATACCTATTGTTCACGAATTTGAGCCGCTTTTCTTGATACAGTACAATTTTTTTCACTAAGTATTGGCATGTGCGTCGATCACGAGGTGATAAAACAAAGATAAATTTTGCAGTGGAAATTTGAAACACTTTTGCACTGGACTAATAACATTTGAAAGACAACATTCCGTTGTGCAACATTTTTACTGTATTGGTATGCATGTCATACGGAACTTTCTCTTTGTTGTTTGAGTAATTTGTGCCCCTCCTCAGTTCAGTTAGTTGAATTTTAAAAGGGTCTGTACAGTGAATTAAGGTTGTTGGGTAACAAAAGAAAATGTGTGAACCAAGAAATATATAAGTTGGATGAAGAACCTCGAACGTCGGTTCTAAGCCATAGTCATCCATGGTTTGAAATACCCGTTTTATCTCTTCCTTGTTTTAACATTTATCGAGTATCGGTTTTCAACTCGAGAATCGGTGGATTCAAGTCGCAAGTCGGATTTCGTTCAGGTCGTGAAAACTCAAACGTAATCGGTGTTCTCGGAAGTTTCATTAACGAGTATGGTCAGTTACAACAATGTTTTAAGTGGTTTAAATTCGGCGCGGGTACAGGCTAATCCCTCTCCTTCACAGGCTTTGCCATTCCCTCGAGGAAAAAAAGTAGTGGTGGGTACGGCTCCACTTAGGCTTACGGACTTACACTGTTACGAATCGACAAAACAACTTTAGGGGAGCGAGGATGGCGCAGTGGTGAGAGCATTCGCCTCCCACTAATGTGACTCGGGTTCAAGTCCCGATCTTGGCATCATATGCGGGTTGAGTTTGTTGTTGGTTTTCGTTCTTGCTCCAAGAGGTTTTTTCTCCGGGTACTCGATCCGGTTTTCCTCTCTCCTCAAAAATCGCAATTTCCAAATTCCAATTCAATCCAGAGTTCGAGGGCCACAGGTTTGTCAGTCATAAGGACTGTTAAGTGAAACCGTCCCTCGTTAAACAAAGTTGATTTGACTTGATTTGAGAGCAAAACGATCTATTACGATCTATTTTCTCTTTGTTACCCAATACATCTACATGACATCGATACCTCTTTCTCCAGTGACTGCCACGAAACAAGAACTGGTGCTTCCTTTGCCATGTCTGTTGAAGGTTGTCACATAAACACAGTACGTAGAGTTCTCCTCAAGACCTGTGACGCTAATTCTCTTTGATTGACAGCTTGAGAACATCATACGTCTTGGGTTAGCAGGGTTCTCAAATTTCTCTACTCTAACGATGTATCCACTCATTGGCTGACTAAAGAGGATGAGAGGTGGTTTCCAGTGGATTATCACATAATTGTAGCTTGTGCTGAGGACTTGTAGGTATTCTGGTGGACCTGGTGGGCCTAAATAAAAAAAAAATTGACGGACCATTAGAAAAGTGATAGGGTCTGGTGGGTAGGGGATTTTCAGCTTGCATGAATTTTTTTTCTCCTATAGCTCGTTCAGATTTATTATTATTATTATTATTATTATTATTATTATTATTATTATTATTATTATTATGATTTACAGGCGTATGACATGACTTTTTTTCTTTGTCTTCTTCTGTACACGAATATTGTTCTTGCCCTTTCTCATTGAATTAATTTTTCTTCATTTTTTCCCCATCACATCACTTTCCCCCACCCCATGACTCTCCTGATTGTACTACCCTAAAGACGATAGCTATTCAACGAGTTTTTAAACCACTGAATAATCAAAGGCCAAAACATCAGCATAACCAAAGCAGTTTCAACCAATGTAAAAACCTTGATTCGCTTTCCAGTCCTGTGAAAAGCAGCACAAAAACAAAGCAGTTGCAAAAGTATTCTGTTCTGAACAATAGCAAACTATTATGATAAGAATACTCAAAGGCTAAAAAATAAAGAGTACCAGTTTTGTTTCCATATATTTCCACTCTCATACAAGGCCAAGACCCATTTGGCCACGATTCATGCCAGATACGCAACATCTTAGCGATAACTTCGCCTTGCAGGACAACGGTTTTTACTTTGTAATGATTCGTGTTACCGTTTATTTCCTGTAGATAAAAAAGCAGTATCACCAGTTGAACGTAATATGGAATATGAAGTTGCTGAGTTTGAGCTGTCATAATTTCACCGTTTAAAGACAAAGACTGTCACCAGGGGATGATTGTCCTAGATGATGATATTCCCGGGATGGATGGCTTAGGGCGCAGGATTTCAATGCGGTGACCCGGGTTCAAATCCCGCTCTAGCCACTAGCTGGTGTTGTTCTGGGTTCGTGCCTGGATCAACTCCTCGGTCATCCTTGTAAATAGCCAACTGGTCTGCTTCCCGACAGTTTGGATTCTTAACTCTGTTGCTTTCATTTATATTATTTGTTTCATTGTCCCTGAAAAGCCCCTATAGGGGAGTGGTCAATTAAGTATTTATTATCTGCTGATCAGGATGGCGGGTAGATAAACACAATGTGCGTTTTATTTACCCGTTCACCAACGAAAACTTCATTTTAGCTTTGTGGTAAATTGAAGATCTCCAACAAGGGCCACCGTGATAGAAAGGCTTTACTCAAGGCAGGCCGACAAAATCAAATTCACTTGTTTCTTGTACAGATACATGGAAATCGGTTCAGTGTAAGGGGTTCATCCACCTCCTGACAATAGCAAATGGAAAAGCTCACGAAAGTTACTCTGCGTCTTTTAACGATATTTTTAATACCCTGACTTTATTAACTTTACTTGGTACCAGTTTATTTTTATTTTTATTTATCTCATCTTATTTACTTGTTTGTTTTTGTTGTTTGGCTTTTTCTATTTTCAGATTTTTGTTGTCTTCTTTAATTAAAGTTTTGAAAACTACGGTAACCGTTTATTGGAAAACTGTAAGATACAATAAGGAGCAGGCTTTGATCTTTCTTTGTTGGTGTGTTAACAAAACCTTAAAATGTTGTGTAATGAACTGGAGTATTGAACAAAAACAAAACCTGTGGGAATGGCATATTTCAAACTGCAAACCTCAATCCCGTCATCTGTTTTGTAAAACTCCCACTCATATCCAGATACTGAATACTGAAGTTTGTATTTTTCTACAAAGGCTGATTGACTCTCATTTAAGTGGCCTTGTGTGGCGATTGCACAGATGACGTATGTTGCACTCAGGTTAATTTGCATGTATCTCTCATTGTCCTGCGGACGACTGCACCAGGCACTCGAATGTCCTAAGCGACCTTTGTGGGCTGGACTCGATGGATGCTGGGAAGAAGCTGATATATTGGCGTCGGGTATCTGTTCACTCTCCATTCCTATGGCCGACTCAACGCACGTGTTACCAGTTGGCCAAATAACTGCAAAGAAATGAAATGCCAAAACTTTATATTTTTTTAGTGTGCAGTATTGCTCAGAGGTGAAGCCCGATTGAGTAACTTTGTAGGGCTAGGACAGTTTCCAGGACCCAGGTAAGCTATCAAAACTGTTGAGTGGGGTCCTTCTTCAACTCTTCGGCTCAGGTTGCAAATATAATCTCTGATCTACCTAGTGAAATATGCTCTTTCGTTCATTTATTCATTTTAACCTTTCTCTCAGTGACTATTGCCACTTTAGTGAGAAAATCGATAAATCCTGTGAAGTGTCCATTTTTTTACGTTATGAGGGAATATAAACTTTAACAGGGTACTTTTGGTATCATAGTCTTAATACCGTGGAGGATATGGCGGAACGGCCAGAAATTTCAACTCCCAACACCCACTATGCTTCTTCTTAAGCTCTTTTGGCTGCAGTGCAAAAACAAAGATAGCAGTAATAAGCAACTACGAGAACAGATGATAAATTGAAAAGAGTAAAACTATAAATCGCAAGGGGCTCATGAGTCCAACTCCGTGGCTTTCGTTCTCTGTCCGCTGGGACCATGCTAGACTCACGAGTTCAAGTAAAGGCAAAACTAAGCGGTGTACGCCGTACTGCCGTTTGCTGACGAGTTCGCGTTGAACTGATCTAATGCACACACTTCAAACGAATTCCTTACAATCACATCAATTTCTCCTGGTGACTGCGAGTTCTAAATGCAACCCACCCAGCGGTGCGTCAGACCGCCAGTTGTGTACAGCGCTAGCACGAAAGTTTTCGAAACTCCTTCGACACGGGCGGTCTATTTCTACAAGTGGATCCAGCATTGGTTATCTATAATAGGTAACAATAAAAGCTGCTGGTCGATTGATAAACTTTAATTATTTAGTTTACACCCCTCTCAGTAACATAAAGATTCATTCAATACTTGCTTACCACGCTTTGAACAAATATTGCCAGCAGTTCTGGACCCAGGAACCCCACGCCATTGGCCAGTACTCTTCTCGATTAGAACGTAATCGCCGCCACGATGATAGCTCGTATTCCAGTTAAAGAACTGGCCAAGATTTCTACCGTCACTCCATTTAAAACTCCCATCTGTGTACTTCAAACCCAGCCAGGCAAAGGAGGTGTTCATACGGGACATAAGGAAGTTGTTTGTCGCATTTGTCTTTGATGTAACCATGCGTGCATTGTAGTTAGCACACTCTTTGAAGGCTTCCGTTCTGTTAATGTCGTTACGTTTGAAGATATAGCAACGGCCAGCGAATCTTACCCAGTCATTTCGACAACCTACAATAAAAAAAAATATGTAAACTCGGAGCCCTAAGGAAACACAGTGAGAAGAGACCTGTACTTCTTCATGCGGTGAATCAAGGCTGAGGAAAGTAAAGATTGTACTGCAATCATTTTGTTGCCCTTGTTGGTACTTACTGTAATGTTAGGTCACGAGTAAAATTACCTTGGGTGCCAGAGGTTATTATTTTTCGTTTGGAGGAGTGAAATTACGCGGCGAAGTCACGGTTAAGAGAGGCCGAGAAAATATTTATGTTTTCAACGGGCCTCTGGAGCCAGGGTAGTGCATAATTAAACACAGAGCCAAAATTTGTCACACGGCCTAACATTATGTCTGCATTATACAGCAAGAGGCCAAACGCAGCTTTTACTTGGACCGGCTGTTTAGAGGATGGTTCTGGTAGATCAAATTTCAACTTTGTGTAGACCTTCAACTTGCTCGCTTGAATTTGGTCAGACCTTGGGAGCAAAAGGAGCAATAAACCTCTTTTTTTTTTTAACTAGAATAGTCAAAGTAAACAATCCAATAAAAAATGCTTTAGTTATTTTGCATTTGTCTGCCGCATCACGACGTAAGCGACAACGCGGTCACTTTGTAAAAGAAGACATGAAGTGATTTTAGAAGGGAAAGCAAACTATAACAAATTAGCAATTGGCAATTGGCAAGCATTGGCCCCAGTATATTTCATAATCAAGCCTAAACTATCGTAAACGGTCCTTGACTTGGAGATGACTCTGCCAGCTAGCCCTTGAAGATATGTTAACAAAAACTGCATGTCAAAATATTGACAAATTTGGCCGCTTTTTGGTTATTTCACCGCGGTCGTGATAGTAGCTGTGTTCACTGACTGAGCCAAGCAAGTGAAGTTAAGTCGCTACTTTTGGCATGGCCCACCTGTAGATTGGGAAAATAGACTCCAGACCACGCCATACTGTGCCTAAAAGAAAAGCAACGGATTTTATATTATAATTCGGAATGATAACATGACTAAAATTAAAAGGCACATCCGCCATTTTCAAAATCAAAATAATCTTTCAACGGCTAAAGTGCCACCTCTATCCAAATACTGAAAAATATGGGACCATTTAAATTTAAATTCTCAGTTCTGCTGATCACAAACGAAGATACACAACTATCATATTTAGATAAGGACCACTCTCCACGGACCACTCCCCCACCCCGTTTTCCCTGTAACTCGATAACTCCGGTATTTTCCCCCTCATTAACAAGGAATCTCAGCCGAGGGACCAAATTATTTCTTTCTAAATTTCCAACTTGAGGAAATCGGGTCACTTAATGGGATATTGAAAAGTATTGATTTCTTAACGGCATCCATCTTTATGTACCATCACCAAAACTACACCTGGCCCTGGCATTCAGAATGTGTTAACAAAATAAGAAGGCAAACACCTTAGGCCTGACGTTTGAGTAAAAGACAGATTCGCAAATTGGATGCTGTATTTGTTTTCCTTTCTTGAGCTGAAACGCCTCTTTCGAGAGACACTGACCTACCAACGAGGATTGACGAACAATTACAGAACTGTTTTGGGATTTGAACACTATCTCTCTCTTTACAAATATATTAATTTTATATATTTTTAATGAAAAAATTTAAGTATTTTTGACGCATGTGGTTTACTCCAACACAAATTCAAAAGGATGGACTTAATGAAGAATGTAAAATAAGACAAAAAAGGAAATATATTTTTGTGAAACAAAAACACTCTGTAAGTTATGCATCGCGTAGCCTAATAATTCCATTTCAGAACACTTTTAAGCATTTCTGCATTACGTTGAGCAGCTGTCTTCTTAAAGTAAGGGGGGGAAGTAAGAAAAAAGTAAGGGGGGGGAGAAGTGAGAAAAAAGTTTGGCCAAGAAGTTGTGGCCCTCCCTTCTAAGGGGTCCAAAAAAACTGACCCTTCCCCCTTACTCCATTAAAAAAAATGTGACCTACCCTGACCTACCTCCCCAAAATGAAGCTAAAAAAATAATGACCCTCCCCCAAAATGAAGTAGCCCTCCTCCCCCGCACTAAATAATGACCGGTTCCTAACTTGGGAAGGAACCGTTTTCAGCGCTTTCGCCTGCAGTGCCAAACGAAGTTCACTTGATTCGCTTGAAGTTGAGGTTTAGTGGATGGCAATCGAAGAAATGTCATTAAATTCACTTCCCCGGTCATTTCCGACTATCTTCTCAGTAAAATTTAGTCTTGGCAGCGAAGTGTAGCTTAGAAGTAGTAGCTAATAACCACACTCAGGAATAAAATATTTCTGACTCTCGTCGGATCGATCTCTTATGAAGGGATTTTCTAATCACTTAGGAACAAAACGAGTGCAAATTTGGCCTGAATATAATGGACAAAAATGGTTGAGTGTGGTAATGAAAGCAATAAAAAGTGACCGTAAGAAGTCCTAAACTGAAGACTAATAGCCTACTACAGGTTGTTTTCATAATTTCAAAAAACTGATATTATTTGCGCGTGATGTCAAAAACAAGAAACAAAGCCGAAACATGTTAACGATCTCAAACCAAAGATAATACGGAGAATACTTGTTTTGCGGTTTGGAAATCTCTTACCGACCAAGGGGTCAGTGTATCCGTAGAAAATAACCATTTAAAGAAAACGAGAAAAGATAAACGAAATAAGCTTTAAGATCTGCCTCATTCATGTTTTATTAACAACAACGTTAGAATAATTTGTTTTAGCATTTTCAGCATTCTCGTGAGTTTAAACGTACTTGCAAATTACGCAAGAAATTGGTAGGGACATAACACCCAAGTAATGGATTATGTGTCCTTTAGGAATTGAAGTTACTTAAGTAATAAGGCATTACAGGATAGAGCCATCTAAAAGTGTGTTAAATACTAACCTGACAAAGGGAGAGAAAGACTATGGTGTAAATTCCTTCATAACGTGCTTTCAAAAGCATCCTTTGTGTCATTTACGCCACCAACTTTGTCCAGTATATATTGAAGTATCGCGACATGTGAAAAACGAATTCGCCGGTGTCACAAAAATGAATTTCTCTCCAAGCAAATATTACGACTCTAAAAATCCAAAATGAGTTTGGATATCTGGTTAATTCGGGCAGTTGTTTCTTTATAATTAACATCTAGCAGGTGAAAAGTTTCTTTTCTCAAGCGCCAATGGGGAGTCTAGCTTACTGTGCTGGAAACAGCCAGTTTGATAGAAATGTTTAAATTTTAATTACTATCACCGAAAGTGTTGATTAGCGAGGACGTTGTCATCTTTGTCACAAATATCACAGAATGCACTAAAAATAAAAGAGAAGTATACCTTTTCTACATGAGTCTATAGATGAAGTTAGTACTCATTCTTTTTAAAAGTTGCAAGTAAATATAAGCTTATGCTCTGCAACTGTTCGTAAGTATACTGATTTATTAGGATGACGTCACTAGTGATCCGTTGCGAAAGATATCATTCTACTGCCTATATTTAGATTTGAGTGGCTATCTGGCAGACTGGCATTGACTTAATCAAACAAGATGATGTAAGTCGTCAAGAACAGCTCTACAGTTTTAGTTTTATAAGGACGAAATTTTTCCAAGAGGATCACCTTTTTAATTATCACAGATGCCTATCATACACATAGTAGCGTTGAATGAAGAAATATTGGGAAACATCAGCGATGTAGCTGAAGAGGCTCCGCATGATAAAAACGAAGAAAACGTGTTACTTGAGTCCTTGTCACGACGTGAGTGCAATCTTTACAATTTGGAAAGAAAATAAATTTGATAGGTATACACGCATGGCTACTGAGTTTTTTTTTATTACCCCAGACCTAAAAATATGTAATTCTAGTATCATTTCGCATTTTGAATATCAAGCTTGGTTAAATATGATGTTAGATCAGTTTGAAAAAAAATGTGCCCGAATGTCGGTTTTTTTAGATCTTTTATTCCAAATCAATGGAGTTCGAAGTGTAAATTAAAACGCTTAGCGACCTTAACATACAACTCCAGCTACGAAGTTTTACATTCACACGGAAAATTAAGAACGCTGGGAGGCATCATATTTTTTCAAATCTAAACTCGCATTGCTCTGATTGTGTCCCACTTTTAATTTCCATCTTATTCCAATTGATGAATTATCCAAAAACCAAATGGCAGGAAGTTAAGAACGACAATAAAAAATCCATTGTGTTATGTTCCCTAAGTTCTCCACAAACCCTATTTTTGCATTTTGCGCCGATTTTTTTGGGCTTGAAATTTTTGATTCCGGGATTTTTTGGGTACGAAAATTTGGGAAGTATTTTTTGGGGTTGCTTGATTTGAGTAGGGATTTTTGGGGGGTATTGAAAAGAATCGGTAGTGCTCTGGCGTAATTCTGCGAATAAAGTACATACAAACGTTTTTGGTACAGGGATTTTCTGGGGTTTTGCTGGGAGCCCTAGGGATTTTTTTGGGTCTTGAGTTTTGCCTCCATTCGATCATCCCTGTCACTTGAAATCCCGAGTACCCCACCTGGGCATTTGTCCCTAACCAAACAGGACAGACACAGTCGTAAACAAGCGACAAAGCGACACCAAACTGCCTCTTGGAAGACCTCTGTCGTCGCAAGCATGTGCTGCAAGCCAAATAAACGCTTTTAATAGAACGCCTTCGTCTTGGTGGGGGGGGGGGGGAGGTGGGTTGGTGGAAGGGTAAGTTAGAGGGATTTTCAGCTTGCATTAGTTTTGTTTTTCTCCCTATTGCTTGTACAGAATTTTTATGAACGTATATTCTTTTTTTCTTTGCCTTGTTGTAGTTGCACGAAAGGTGCAAGAAGAGGTGGTCTCCCATGCAGTCGTTTTTAGGGGACTCGTATTTCTTTCGGGGTGGTGGTGGAATACGAGTCTCCTAAAAAACGATTGCTGGGAGGCCACCTCTTGCCTGGTCGATAAGTAATATAAACTTTCATTTACTCAAGTTCATTCGTATCTCTATTTTTTGCAATGACGCAGCAATTTTCCGTCTGAGTAAATGTTAAGGTTTGGAATTACAAAAAGGACGCATTGGCACAAGTTAATACCTGTTTTTCACCATCCATGTAGACTTCTTCACCACTTTGACCGGCTTCTATGAGCAACTCGTTAATGCAGAGGATAGGTTCACGGTATTATATACTTTTATACATTATAGTTCAAAAGATTTAAACGACTGGAAGATTATGGTCACACGTTAGGGAACCATGATTCTTGTGTATGAAGTTTCATTGCCAGAAAACAGCACGCAAGCGAAATCAAATATATTTACTAGGATAAGGCTATTTAAAGGAAAAACGTTGCGTAATTTTACTTCTGTGTTCTTTGGAAGAGAAGCTGTACAATAAATGTAACTTACGTCAACGTTCCCTGGCCCTCGGGATCAATTTGTTTCGCTAACAGAGTCGAGGCTAACGGCCAAGATAGCCTGGACAAAACACAATGCGCATGTCAAAATGGGGGACTTTCCTGGGCTTTATAAATGCTGCAAGCAGCAAACTATTGTTTCAGACTAGCCTGGTTGATGCTATTTGGAAATGAAGAACACCACTCACCGCTCCGAACTATTGTTGAACTAGCCAAATACAGTTTATCTTACTGAGCTGAAGATGAAGTTTCAGCCAGAATGGAAGCTAAGAGGGCAATACATCATTTTACTAATGATCAGTTCCAAGTGAGTTGTGGGTAGATCCAGTCCTTTGTGGGGACAAACGGCCATTTTAGGACGTAATTTGACCATTTGCGCCCACAAAGGGCTTGTTCTACCCACAATTCACTTGGAACTGCAAAAAGGTGCAGTTTCTTTTTACGTGTCAAGGATCAGGAGGAAACTTTCTTTGCATTTAAGAGCTGAACTTTAATTTCTGTGACGATTACTTCGTGCAAATCGACACAGTTAACTTGGGATATGAATTATCTTGGGAAATCCAAAGCTGTACAAAAAAGCTGATTACGGACTCATCAACTTATGTTCACCATAACACTGATCTTTAAAACGGCGGACAACATACCATTGCTATATCATCATTACAAATGGAACAAAAAACTACCTCAATTAAAGCATTTGTGGGTCAAAACGTGTTGACCTATGAGTCGAAACGTCGGTTGACTTCTTCGAACCGCTCGGCATCAAATTTCGCGAGGACCACGTGACCCTAAAGTATTGAGCGCCAAAAATTAGAGAGAGGCCCAGTAGGAAATAGGTAATGACTAACCGACCAAGCGTGTTAATCTATTCCCAACAAACTGCTGAGTTTGTTCATAGCTTAGTATTTACACGTTAAAAATGACGAATCATCCCAACTGAAGGTGAACATGAACTGCATTCTGAAATAAGGATCAGAGGAAAGTCTTTAGTAGGTATCAATCCTCTTCCCAGCTGTACTTTGTTAATTAGAATTTTGAAGTGTACCCAGAGTAATTTCTCAGGATGAGCAAAAATTTTAAGATCCACTGAAGAACTAAGCCTAACCTTGCCACACATTCTACTTTTTTAACCTGTAAATATATTAGGAAAAAGGCAAAATAAACAAACAAGCCTTTGGATTTATAACCACGCAAAATACTCTGCAATATTAGTGGGAAAAGGTTGCTGAAATCAGGGTTGAGAACAATCGACGCTTGTTAATATTAACTAGTTATTCTTTGCATTAAATTTATGTACTTAAAAATTTTTTTTAAAATAAGTCATAAATTTCTCGCAGTGCATTATATATTTACAAAAAAGACGTTTTTGCACTTGTTCCTGGCTGGTGAGAATGATTTTCTTCTTTTTATCATTCTTTCCTATGATGTTAATGCCCTTCTTATCATTTTTGAACACTGACGTATTTTAGTATTTTTCTGAACTTTACCAGAACTCAAGAAATCAAAGATGGCCGCCGTTTGCATATCATGCCGTTGTTAAGGGCATAGCCAGTCGGAATTGAATTGATTATCGGTCATACAAGTTGAACTGCAATGGTATAAATGAATATGGTGAATATATTCTTCTCTACTCGTGTTGCATTAGTTCATTAAGGCAAATTCGAAGTATAAGGGACAAAACAGGATCGGAAAATAGGGATGTACAGCTACGAAGAGTAGCAGTTAACTTTCGATGCGATAGATTCTAAATCTTTATAAGAATCTTCATTTTCCAATATATTTAACAAAATCATTTGTAAGGTAGCTTTAGGGAGTGCCCTTAACTTAGTTGGTATCTCATTCGACGGTTTTGCACCAGTTCTTGAAAACTCAGTTATTTGACTTCTGGATATAGAAATTCTTAGAGGCCAAGGCTCGTGTATTGTAAGAATAGATTTTCGCAGTGGGAACGAACAGGTCCTTCAGATGTGACGGCACAAGGCCATTACTTACATCGTGCATTGTTTCGGCTAGTAATTTGTAGTGCATGAAATTTATAGGGAAAATATGAGCATTCAAGAATAAAGGAATTACGTGATCACGTCTATCAGAGAAATAAATAAAACGAAGAGCACGTTTTTGGAGAATTAAGAGCTTATTTAAATGAGTTGTGCTGGCTTGGCCCCACGCAATTAAACCGTAACGCAAATAAGTAATAAGGAATGAGTAATAAGGGAATTGTAAATATTAACAAGTGTATGATGTGGAACAAAATGCCTTAGTTTTGACAGCAGTCCTATGGTTTTGCTAATTTTCAAGGCTATGGAATCGACATGATTTTTCCACGAGAGTTTATAGTCTATGAGGCCGGACTCCCAGATATTTAACATATTCTTTGTATTCCAAATACGTCAGCGTATTTGTTTGGTGATCAAGGATACGAATCTTCGGAGCCATAGGCGTACGGGCATTTTTTTGCCAGGGGGGGCGGTGAACCATTTGCCCAAAAAATTCTTACAAGTTGCCCAAATTCTTACGAAACAGTCGAAAGGAAACGAGGGTCATACGTTGCACGAACAATGGCCTACATATGAATAAATAATAATTGGCTTTGCCCAAATTTCTCTTGCTGCCCAAAAAATCTAAGTTGCCCAAAATTTTGCGGGGACTGCAGCCCCACCCCCACCCCCCCCTGGCCCGTACGCGTATGTTCGGAGCAATATATCACAGTGGTAGTAAAGGAGGCAAACTAGATTGCATTCAAAGAAATGTACTATTAGATCTCCAGTTCTAAATGGTGATGCTCCAAAGTTGTTTCTGATTTTTCGATGAATAACATATAAGAAAGTCAGGCATCCGATTCAAAGCGTCCGTTCTAAAACAACGAGCTTTTTACCCCATGTTGTTTCAGGTTTGTTAGCTGTACAATTTCAGCCTTGCATTTTCGCCTCAATTCTTTGTATGTTTCGCTAAAAGACTTGTAGAATTCATCAACGACTGCTGCCATGGCGTCTGTTGGGTTTGGGTCATCAGGGAATACCAAATTCTGGTTCTTTCCTGAAAAACATTGAAATGGGATCTTGTGACGACGAGGGTGCTTTAAGACGATACATTGCATTGTCATTTTGAACTGGATATGCGCGATAATACCTAAAGGTTAAGGGGAAAAAAGAGCTACAACTTTTTATTAAATAAAATTAAAAGCAAATTCAACATTTCTAGCATTACATCAAAAAGCTGCAAACCAAAAAGAGTCACGGTTATCAAATACTCTGCACGACTCAAATGCGAGTACATGTGAAATTGGTCGCAACCTCATTCCCAGGTTCCCGTCCTTCCCTGCAAACTAAGAGTTGCATGGACCTTAATTCAGTTTCGTTTAGTTCAGTTCAAATCAGTTCCAATCAGTTTAGTTCAGTTCAAATCAGTACAAATCAGTACAAATCAGTTCAAATCAGTTCAGTTCAGTTCAGTTCAAATCAGTTCAGTTCAGTTTAGTTCAAATCAGTTCCGTTCAGTTCAGTTCAGTTCAGTTCAGTTCAGTTCAGTTTAGGTTAGGTTAATTTTATTTGTAATTCTTTACGAAAACCCGTGCGGAAAGCAATTTTATATAAGTTTCCATAAAGACATCTCTGCGTCTTGAAACCGAGGAATTTCTGCGGAGTGAACATTTCTAAGCTTTTTTCTACCTTCGCTTTTCTCTCCCAACTGTATTAGGCCTTTATCAACTTACTGTTGCCAGGCGAAGACTTTTTCCTCTTGTAGCATATCTGGTACAAAATTCCACAACAGAGGAGTACAGCCAAAGCAACTGAGGTGATGTACAAAGTGGAGAGATAATGCGGACTGCTGGGCTCAAAGAATGAGGCGGGCTCTTCATTCTCATCCACTACCTACACAGGCAAAAAGGAATAATTGGGTATAACTTCAAACAAAGGAAAATCTGCGGTTTTAGGGCATTGCTAACAGCAACCAAGGGTTGTGGATCGTCGTGAATGTATGGCCTCTTCCTTTTCATACGTGTCATACGCCGATGATATCAAACAACAAGTGATTTACGTAATAGGCTCTAAATAGGAGCCATCTTGGATCTGCCACAAAAGGTTGCTGTTTGTCATATTTTAAAGAATTTTTATAACGTATGTAACGACTGTTGAAAGCTACGCGGGGTACTTTGTGCTGAGTATTCTAGGTAAGGTTACGAATGGAGAATTTTTTAGCATCTCCCAAAACAATGATCGATTATGTCCAGCTTCAGCCTACCTCATCATTTTGTGTTTCATGCCCATCCTGTAGATAATGATGCTGGACGTTTTTTGCAGAGATTACTTTTGACAACTCATCAGCCAGTTTCACAGTTTCTCCTTGCAACAGAACGCCCTGAGAAATCTCTGTCGGCAATAACTCTGCTACTTCAAACCAGGAGCCGTTAAATAATTCCTTTCGTTTCACTGGAATGTACATGTCAACCAATATCGAGTTAACTTTTTCTGTCTTCAGGGAATCGACTAACTGCTCCAAATTCGGAAATGTCTTCCCTTTGATGGAAGTACAAAATAGTAAGTCAATGAAAGTGACCCTAACCTCAACATTATATATTTCGCGTCATTCATTTCCCTTTGCATTGCAAAACAAATTGTAATGTCAAAGCAGGGATAGATCTATGCCTCTCAACAGCCCGGTTTTCAAGCAACCACAAATTGGAGTAAAAGCAAACCCAAGGGAAAGGAGAACAATCAATTACGAAACAATTGAAAACCGCGCTGTGAAGATGCCCTTAGTGGAGTTTAAAAATCTTCAAACCAGATAAAATATTGGTATTGGAAGATATGTAATTTTAAACTGGGAAAAAAATGCCATTTACGAGTTGTAGATGTAAGGCAGATTTGCTCCTTCGCTCCTTTACTTCCTATTGAACATTTTATAAATCCGCTGACCAGTGCATAACGCTTAGCATAAATATTTGCGATATTTAAGAAACTAAACTTATAACCATCACACAATTAAAATTACGATCATAATAAAAGCACAAATAAAAAAAAGCAATTTCCATCAAGATACTAAAAAAGACTAAGAAACGATATAGAGAAAGCGAGGAACTAGCTTTTGATAATTTGGTATGGGATAAAGGGAACAAATAAAAAGGGAGATTTGTTTTGAGGAGGGTTGTAACACTTATATTTGACCCTTCAAGGTATTGATCGTGTGTGGAGTGTATTGGAAGTGTCACGATCCTCTCTTGGAGCTTTCGGTAACGTTTCAAAACCATATACCCACGAGTGGTTTATGATAATATTCATTTTCCGAGTTCAGTGGCCGCATAGCCATATTGATTCCACCTACCCGAGTCTTGTTTTTTAATCAATTAAGAATCATCATCATAATAACCACGACATATGTTAACTACTATCGTGTCAACCATAAGTGAAAAACCATCTATATTAGAACGTGGCGTCTGGCACGCTACGGCAGAATTCCGGCATGGGCCGAATCATCCGTTGAAACCGTTAAGTTTCTCAGTCTTCACGTCACTGATTCGGCAGTCTGTTTGAAGGTCAGTCTGAAGGTTCCCCAGTTCAATTATTAGGACACAGTAACCCAATTGCAGTCCAAGACATTAGGGAAACTAAGTACCTGAGAACAGAAACGGCCACGAGAACGCCTCTTAAATTATCTTATTATATGGCTAGTGTTTGTAGACGATATAACGCGCGCTCTGGTTGGCTAAGCGCAGCGAAGCGATAGGGCATTATTCTCCTGGGCCCGGTTGTTCAAAAGCCGATTAACATAATCCAGGATTAGCGTAAACTTTGATTGCAGTTTGGATGAAAGTTGTTTTCGCTACTTTTTGTTAGTTTTTCAGGATTGACTTCCCCTAATCTAAAATTTTGCAGAATATCGGCATTGAACAACATTTTGGGACAGAGAAATAAGCTCCTTCGGATTAATTTTTAATCCTGGATTAGCGTTAATTGGCTTTCGAACAACCGGGCCCTGTAATGCCCACGGGCCAATTACGGATTATGCAAATTAGGAAAGAAAAAACAAAAAGTCATTCAAAGGCCACATTTGCCAACAGAGCAAAAACTGAAAACATGACCAGGAAAATTGTTAGTGAAAAGTTTCACCTGGGTTTGGAAAAAAATAATGAATAGATTGCCGTGAAGCGACGACTTCTGCTTGAACTAAGTTTTTTTTTCCTTAAGAACCGTTATGTTAGCCATGTAATAAACAACTTAATAACCTCGACTGTTCGGTCGTTACGGGAAAACCTCAAACCTCAGCCTAGCTGTATTGACCTCGCTATCGCTAGGGAACTAAACTTTATTTTTATGCAAATTCTGCAAAACAAAACTGTATTGTTTTGACCACGTACATGGCCACCTTGTCACGTGAGTGAAATCAAGCAATTGCTCCAGTCAATCTCGAAAGACGCAAACAGCGCAATTAACCAATCAGAATTCAAAGCTATTATATGCAGCCGGCTCCAAGCGCGGGAAATACCGGCCTGCAAGTCTCGATTAGATTTGGTTTTACTTCTCATTCGTTAAGAAAGTGCCGCGACTTTTGCTGGCCAATCATAAAGCGAGGCAATTGAAAACCATGGATTGGTGACAGAAGAGTTAGAAAAACGAGAGGTTTAATTTTGAAAGGACATTTTGGCTGCCGTCCGTGTGTCCGTGTGGACAGGGCTAACAATAGCAGATACTGAGTAGTAAGTCCGGAAAGAAAGCGTTTAAGTCACCGTAAAGGAAATGATTCACACCTTCCACAAGCAGTATTTGTCATAATGATAATTTGGTTGTCTTACCAACAGTAAGTTTAGCACTGAGGGACCCAAGTGCAAGACGTTTTTCAGCTGAGTCTTCCACAACAGCAACCTGCCCATAAAACCAATTAAAAGGCGAATGAATCCAGTGCAAGGTTTGAATTTTGTATAGTCACGCTTAATAGATGGGAGACAAGATTTCTAGCTAATGGTACCACTCCCAAGGCCCACGTTAAACGCCTTACTTCACATGAGCCGAAATGAATTACAGTCATTGTACACTAGGTCGACCCAAATTAGTTAAGTTGAGTCAAACGCCCAACTTAATTCAGCCGAGCTTAACTAGATCATGAAAATAAACCGATCGAGGATGACTTATACGTTGATATTCATTAACATGATATGCATTTGGTTCGGTGCATCGGCGTTTGACGCAAACTCTATCTTCAGCCGTTTTCAACGTCTGGCCGGCCATGAAGAACACCTCAGCCGATCCAAATGAGATCAGTCGAATTTAAATGAGTCAAACGCCGTACTTCACATGAACTTGATGACTGTGTTTAGTTCCGCTCATGTAAAGAAAGGCGTTTGACCTGGGCCTAAGAGTGCTTTAGTTTATATAACTCAGCAATAAGTATTTAGCAGTCTTGTATTTACGAGTTAGATTTCATAGGTTATAATGTTTGTAATTAAAAGCGCTTAAAATTGTTTGAAGATTTATCGCTAAGTTACCATGACCTCTGTGATACCGGTGCAGTGCTCCACCGATTGAGCTAACAAGCCAACACTGAACTACTCATTTTCAGGGTTCATCCTGAGCCCGTGAATAAATGAGTGTGAATATATGAAATCATATATTTGAACTGCGGATATCTCAAGAGAAAGTGTTCACCCCTTTAATTTGAGCGGTTCCTTTGCGAAGGGATGCAGCGATCTTGCCTCTCTTGTTCGGAGACTGCGTCCCCAATTCACCATGAGAAGTATGTCCTCCTCTTTTCAAACCTTTAATTTTTGACTGCATGTCTTATGTTTTTGAACGCTTTTGTGTCACCATCCACCAACAATATAAACTAGGTAACCTTATCTGTCAGGAGCCCATCACTAGGAGCGTACAACTCCCATACTAAGCCTACGTCACGGCATTTTTACAGACCGATTTATTTTTAGACTATCTTTTCTCGCGAAAAAAGGCAGTTTCGGTACACGTGACACCCCATCATCATCACCTTTCTTTTGTTCTTAAGTTTCTCAGCTTCGCAGACAAACTTTAGAACAAAAGAAGGTTCAAGGAAACGAGAGAATGGGGATAATGGAGCATTGTGCTTGGTCACTGGGGCTCCTACGGGAGTCCCATATTCGCGGCAAATTCAATCTAAAAATAAATCCATTTGTAAAAACGCCATGACAGGAATATAGGGCAGTTGTACGCTCTTAGTGATGGGCTCCTGTATCTGTCTACTTATCTACCTTTTTAGTATCAGTTGCGCTTGGTATTCCTGTGGTATGCTTAACTGTACGGACGGTCAGCAAAGATGTTAAAGAGCCCATAAACACAGAGAAAATGACCAGACCAACTAAGAACCACATCATGGCGAATATTTTGGCTGGGATAGATTTGGGGCAGAGATCACCATACCTACAGGACGAACAATCAACAACAAAGTAACCATAACATATAAACGCAACATCATGGGGTTGTCATAAATTAGAAGAGGCAGGGCTCGTGCCCAAAAATCAGTTCTAAAGGACAAAAAAGACAAAACATTAACAAAATGATGAAAACAGAATTTTCCATATGCATAGCAACAAGTTCATAGAAACGAACAAACAATTTGTATTTAAAGTGTATATGACTGAATTTGCTTCCTCATTTTCTTTTAGTGGTGTGTATCATAAAAGAAGACTAATTTAAAATTTGAAAAAACCCACTAATTTCGATGATTTTAAGAGCCCGAGATAACGCTAAATTTTATTGTAAAATTGTCCCAGGGACTGGGGCGAGAAATAAGCGCAAATTCCATCGTTTAGTCTGTGAGCTCAAGGCTGGGTTTCACTGGCGCAAAAGTACAAGCACACGTATAAGCATAAGAAGAACGAACCCACTTATTTTTCATATGCGGTTTTTACCAGTAACGCGCTCGACAAAAGCGTAAGCACAACAAAAACGAACAGTTCCGTTTTTCTTGTGCTTGTGCTTATGCTTATGTCGAGTGCGTTACTGGTGAAAACAGCATACGACAAATAAGTGGGTTCGTTCTTCTTATGTTTCTGCTTATGCTTATGCTTATGCTTATGCGCGTACTTACCAGCCTTTACGCAAAATTAATTGCCGATCAATGTCAGTATCACACTACTGACATCACTGACATTACATTCCTGATATTCTTCAAGTCACTCATATTACTCTCATTACATTACTCCGCACCTACCCCTCCCCTAATCCAACATTGATACTAACTCATTATAACTTGTTGGGATAGGGGAGGGGTGGGTACGCAGTTACCTAGACACTGACATTGATCTGTAATTGTAGTTGCAACACTGAGCAACTTGACCAAACCATCACTCATAATAACATGTCGTGTTAAGAATACTTCCAAAAACTGGCAAAGAACGTGAGTCTCTGTCGGAATCATCCGTGAGAACCAGGTGTTATTTATGCAACAAGTAGTCTCCCTGCTGTAACGACATAAATCAAAATCCAGGCACACGAGTATCCTTCGCATTCTCAAGTACGTGTCCTTGTCACATATACAGAGCATCAACATTTAAATGGGTAGGCAGGCTCGTAACGAGGTATGTTCTTTCGTCACTGACCCCATTTGTTGTCTAAAACACAGATCCCTGATCCAACTAAAATTTTCTGATCCTGATCCCATGACGCTTGTGATCCCAGATCCCATGGCTGAGATCCCAGATCCCGTGGCTGTGATCCCAGGTTCCGGGGCTGAGATCCCTGATCCCATATACCTCGTTACGACCCTGGGTAGGGGATCTTGCTTGTTATAAGGAAATGAGAATTTCCGACATCGAAACCGATTACATTCAAAGCTTTATCAAGTTCTGAAGAAGAAAGCCTTCTCTTCTTTTCTGTGCTCTGTCTTTCTTTTTACCATTAACACGGTTAAGTTTCAAAACAGTACGTGCAAATACTCGTAAATTGATTATTTACCCTACTGTTGTCATGGAGATGAATGACCACCAGAATCCTTGCCCAGCCCCCTTAATGAATTGGCGGGGAAAGTTTTCAGGGTTTTCCTTGGAGTCCTGTCAACACGAAACTATGTTAAAACCGTAACCTTTCTTTACATATACAGTATAAAAAGGAAGGGTGTACACAGTCAAGCCTATTTGTCAGATTACTGTTAGAAATACGACTAGTCAATTAAGACTTACATTTGATCAGATCAAGGTATAGCCAAATGAGAAAGTGTGGTGGCCCTATCACTGCCAGGTACTTTAAAGCGCGTATTCATTGCGGCTTAATGTGTTGGTTCTACCGGTCGTCACTGTATGCTTATGTATGAATTGACTGCCGCGCGATAGGACACTTAGGTGGTGTTATAAGAGATAAATCTTCGTATTATTTCATACCGATTATAAGACAGTTTAAAAGACTCATTAGGATATTTGAAACAAACACGTTTCAAGTGATGAAACAGAGAATTAACTCTGCAGTGTAAATTAAAGTGCTAGAGAAACCCATGAAAAACCCACTGGGCGTTAGCCCTAGTAAAGGGTATCAGGGAACCACACGAGGCAAAGAAAAAATTCTTATGACCTCGGTGGGAATCGAACCCACGACCTCCGGATTAGATCTACCGTTGCTGTGCCGACTAAGCTACGAGGTCGGACAGAGAAAGTCGGGGACGATTAAGGTGGTGAATCGCGGCGAAGAGAAAGTAAGGGTACATATGTATGTTGTGCCGCGTAGCACTATAAACACAAGTGGTGAAACAGAGAATTAACTCTGCAGTGTAAATTAAAGTGCTAGAGAAACCCATGAGAAACCCACTGGGCGTTAGCCCTAGTAAAGGGTATCAGGGAACCACACGAGGCAAAGAAAAAATTCTTATGACCTCAGTGGGAATCGAACCCACGACCTCCGCATTAGATCTACCGTTGCTGTGTCGACTAAGCTACGAGGTCGGACAGAGAAAGTCGGGGACGATTAAGGTGGTGAATCGCGGCGATGAGAAAGTAAGGGCACATATATATGTTGTTTTCATGGGTTTCTCTAGCACTTTAATTTACACTGCAGAGTTAATTCTCTGTTTCACCACTTGTGTTTATAGTGCTACGCGGCACAACATATATATGTACCCTTACTTTCTCTTCGCCGCGATTCACCACCTTAATCGTCCCCGACTTTCTCTGTCCGACCTCGTAGCTTAGTCGGCACAGCAACGGTAGATCTAATCCGGAGGTCGTGGGTTCGATTCCCACCGAGGTCATAAGAATTTTTTCTTTGCCTCGTGTGGTTCCCTGATACCCTTTACTAGGGCTAACGCCCAGTGGGTTTTTCATGGGTTTCTCTAGCACTTTAATTTACACTGCAGAGTTAATTCTCTGTTTCACCACTTGTTTATAGTGCTACACGTTTCAAATGAGTTGTCCTGGAAATGTTTCCATGTCGTTCTTAATTAACCGTCGAATAAGCAAGTGGACATATGGACTAACCTATACTAGTATCTTGTAAATGGTAAATAAAACAAGATTTAGTCAAATGTCACCGTCGTACTGTAGTTCAAGCATACTTAAAGAACTTTTCATGAAAATTGAATTATTTGGTTTCAACAGGTTTCCATTGGTGTTTCGCTAGCGCTGCTCCCACATGACCTCGTGGTAGCGGTTTAAGAGCCCTAAAGATCTGATCGAGTGCGACTACAAGACCACGTACGACTTTCAAACCCCAAAACAGTTACCCACCCCTCCCCGCACTCTTCCTTATTGCTTACCAGTAGCGGCGGAGATTGAAGAAACA
>OX419347.1:10154664-10164664 GCA_948470475.1 Galaxea fascicularis
CTGAGAACTGATTGCTTTGTAAATTGGTTAACCAAAAGCTTTCACACGGGCAAAAAAAAAATCCGTTTGTAGTGATCTTAAGGTAATTCCCTTGTTTTCCACTGCGCATAACATTGCAACATCAAAGTTTGCCAGGTTTGATTTTTCGACTTCCCTCATCACTCTTGTAATTCCCTTCGCTGTAGATGACTTGTTGCAAAGACTAAATAAGCGAAAATAGCAGAAAGAAGCACAAGCCTCGAGCGTGTGGTCGACCATTTTAGAACTCGCCCCAATCTCTTGGCGGGAAAAGATTGTTTGAGGCCGAAATTTTCACCTTTGTCAACGTGCTGCGAAGAAACACGCACGGTGACCCCCTCCCCCTTTCTTTATTAGTGTTATTTACTCGCAATATGTATACGAGAAACATATTTTAAAAAGAAAACAAGTTGGGCAGTAGAAGTTGTAGTATTTGTGCAAAAATGACGTAAAACTCTGCATTTGGAGCCATGGAGGAGTATAAGATTATAAGATGGTGGTTCAATTTTCTTACATTATTTGCAACATCGGGTAATTTGAAATTACTTCACTGAAAGATTATAGCCCAGAAAGTCGAATAGGCCTTAAGTTTCAGTAACATTCATAGTTTTTGCTCTGCAAAACCTTTTTTTTCGGTTGATCAGGTTTCAAACATTTCTCGCGCAACTCAGCAAATAACGGGCATGAAGATGAAACCAAGCACGGTGGTCCCATCTTTTTCTTGCATTTTTTCAATCTCCTATGCATGGTTATCAATAATACCAAGTTTGAAAAAAAATTAGGGTAGTACATCCTTTTCAAGGGAATTACCTTAAATATCTGTAAGTCACGTGCAGCTCTAAGCAGAATGCAACTGAACTGCTATCGACTGAGTAGAATGCATCCAAATTACTAGAGAGGTTTTCATTTGAGTGTCGTAAACCAAAACCAAAACAATTACTCTGACCAATCACAAGAGACGCAGACAGCTCAGGGAACCAATCAGAATTAGAAGTAATTGCACGTTACCGGCAACAAGCGGGAAAAAGGCTCGCGTGCAATTCGCGATTAGTTTTAGTTTTGTTTCTTATTAGCTGAGAGAGTGGGAAGAGTTATGTCAACAAATCACAGAACAAAGTAAGGCAAAGCCAAACCAAACACGAATATACTTTCGACACTCCATTGAAAGCCGCTCTATCCCCAGTGCGGTGCAGTGCCAATGATATTTCATGTATTTTCTTTCGGACTTAATGCGATGCAAATCAGTTTGTGACGTTAAATCAAGAAAAGATCCACGTCCCTTCTCACTCGGTCATGTACCAAATGATGCTTATCTTTTCGTAAGTTTGAAAGCCTATATAAAAAGCCAACATTCGGAAAAAAAGAACAAAAAAGAGCGTAGTGCTTTTCGAACAGGTGCAAAGACTTATGTTAGCGGAAAAATATTTTGGGGTTAGGTGCACTTTAATCAGGGACACTTAGTACCGAAAAGTGAGTAATTTTGTATAAAAATCTTTGGAAATCGAAATTCATGCATAACAA
Source organism: Galaxea fascicularis (assembly GCA_948470475.1). Taxonomy (NCBI): domain Eukaryota; kingdom Metazoa; phylum Cnidaria; class Anthozoa; order Scleractinia; family Euphylliidae; genus Galaxea; species Galaxea fascicularis. The sequence goes on from OX419347.1 coordinate 10,156,204, forward strand.
GTATTCGTCTCAAAAAACTGTATTTCGTCACGATTGAAAAGCTCCACATTTCTATCTTCGTCTTAAACTTCAACTAAATTATCTACCCCATGACCCGATGTCCGTACGAGGCCTTCCAAGGGGTAGAAGTGACAGGGCGACATGGCCCCAAAAACAGAGGACAATCTTCTCCCAAAACATCGACAACCGACCCCAAAAGGCGCCAATGTTTGCGACAGGGACAACTGTCCGGCTGCCTTGACAACTGCGATATCACATCAACGCTGTTTGACTGCTAGAGTCCTCATCTTATTAAACTTCAAGCTCGTCATATAACTGTCATCATGGCAATCGTGACTTAACCGACAACTTACCATATGTGACAGAAAAGAAGAAGCACTCGCTAAATGGACCTTCTTTTGAGACTGCGAGCGCACGAATTTGAACGCAGTATTTTGAATGCAGCTGCAAGCCATTTAGTATAACGTGATATATGCTACGGTTTTTGGTCACGTGGATGATACTCTGCGTGTCGTTAGGGTCACTTGTCGCATCTCTGTATGAGATAGTGTACCCAATAATGACCCCACGTCCATTATCCTCCGGGATTGGATACCAAGAAATATTGAAGGAAGTCAAGTTTACTTGCTGCGCTGATACAATTGCTGGAGCCTTGAAAGAGACTGAAAAGTTAAAAGAAACAGATAAAAAATGTCAAATCAGTGACGAGTAACAATTATAATAAGTGCCTACTTCGCTAGAATTACATGCTATGAAGAAGATTGACTGAGAGTCTTTCTGTTGGAAAAGAGGTAGACGTGCATGCAATAAATACTGTCTAAATTCACAACTTACTTTCGTCAGTGTAAAAGTAAGAACAATTACTGAGTTCCCCATTGCCTTCCACTGCGATGACACCAATACGAATACAGTATTTGGAAAACGTTGAAAGATTCCCTATTTCAACCATTGTAACATTTGCACCGACTGAAACGTTCTTTATCAACTCTCCATGTAAGTAAGTAAGTAAGTAAGTAAGTAAAATCTTTATTTAAACTCGGTTAAAAATCTTCAGTTATGCTAAGTATTTTAATTACAATCATTTTGTAAAAATTAAAATGACTTTAAAAACTGATTTACAAGATTGCCGAGTGGGAATCGAATGTTTCAAGTGCGCGGTTAATTTCCTTGTTAAACTGCCCAATTGATCTAATCGCCCTAATATTTTCAGGAAGAGAATTCCACAGTAGGGCACCGCTATAGCCAAAGCTACGTTTCAAATAGTCAGTACGCGGCTTGGGTAAGTTTAACTTACGGAAAGAATCACGCAAGTCATAGTCTGTGTGCCGCTCACTGAATAAATCGCGCAAGTATACTGGAGCTAGCCCGTTGAGGGACTTAAACATCATTGTAGCTTTCTGCTTTCTTCTTCTTAATGATAGCCGGTCCCACTTCAAAGTTTCAAGAAGCAGGCTTGAGTTTGCCTCATATTTGGCTTGCAGAATAACCCTAGCCGCTCGGTTTTGCAATTTTTGCAGTTTCTCACATAGATAAGAACTCAATCCATCCCAAACGGGAGCACAGTAATCGAAATGAGGTTGGATTAAAGCGTTATATATTTGTACTGCAGTGGACTGAGGAATTAGAGACCTAATGCGCCTCAGAGCGCCTATTGCCGAGGATATTTTTCTGCATAGTTCTTTGACGTGATTGGACCATGAAAGTCGGTCATCGATGATTAAACCTAATGATTTGGCATGCTCAACTCTGCAAATTGGATGGCCATCTAATTGGATATTAATCTCACTACAATTTTCTGCAAGAAACTTTTGACGTGTACTAATCACCATAAACTCAGTTTTCGCGATGTTTAAACTAAGCTTATTTGCTTTCAGCCAGCAATATCGTTAGGGCTCTCTTCGCCCTATGTTCTCTTCGACCTTGGTCCAACACCAACACACGGTAGCCTAACAAAGTAGCTTCACCAACGTACGGTTTCCAGCGAATCACCAAAGAAGAGGAACTGGAATTTACGGCTGTTAGGTTGGGCGGCGGGTCTAATTTTGGTTCTAAAAATAAATGAAACAAAATGAAACAAAGTGGGTCAAGAATACTGAGCTCTATGGTTCTAGATGGGACCATTCAGACTATTCAGATCTTTACAAGAGCCCCTAGATTGAACTTATAATGGGAAGATATAACAGGGATGCACCACACTTATTTTTGAATGAGGTTTCATATCTGCAAAAGGCGTGGTTTCCAGTGGGCAGCCATTTTCTTCTGAAATCATAACCCATTGTTGAGCTATGGTTGCTGCGCATCACCGGGTGAACACGCATAGAAATAATGTGCAGTAGAACTAAATAGGACATGTCCTTCGATGCACGATACCTATGCACAGAAACAAGGAAACAATAGCGTCCTCAAGCAACAATGATTTCAACAATAAATTAAAAAGCAATTGTTCGAAAACCAGTGGACATATTGCTACTATACAGGAGAGGAAGGGAGGGATAAAAAGAAGGGCGCCTGTGCAATTTTGATGCAAACGTTATGTCTGGGAACGGGATGCGCGTCCCTTAATGAGAGCTCTCCAAACTTGCCAAGTGCATCCATAAAATATAACTCGATATCCTTGGACATTATCAGCTCCTCAAAGCTCGCAGTATTGCTGTTCGCTTCTCAGAACAGATAATGTACGCGGATGAATATTCAAGCATATTTTCGCGCCAAATGAAGAATATCGTTTATATATACCATAGTGGCTCAATAAAAATTAGATAGGGCAAGTGCAAACGCTATGCAAAACACAGGGTGAAAGTCTCTGTAAGTAACCCTACGGTAAATGATTTTATGACTCTTTTGAAACAAGATTGCCATATTCCTAATCAGATTGTACCTTGCACAACACAGCCGCTGGAGAACCCGTTTCCATGTTTGGTATACCCATAGACAGCCACACAGTCAACGTCATCTGGGTGAACCCCGGCAATTGTCGCATTTGGCGGGGTAGCAGGCTGATCCCACTCGTTAATCAAAGTGCCACTCTTGTAGGCAGCCACCCGGTATCCCTTAAGATAGGTGCCGCGGAAGTAAACAGGCAAAGGAAGCCAAGAAACCTTCAACTCTTTATTCGAGATAAAATATGTGACGTTTTGAGGAGCTCTTGTAGGCACTGCAACGAAACGGAACAATACTTAACTGACGGGTGCTTCTGATGATCACATAATCTAACAGATGAAATGAAGATTGATCCTCGCAATTTTCGACTTAATGTACACATTTTTTATGTGTAAAGAAGCCTGAAGAAAAATTCAGGAGTTCAACGGGGTTTCAACCCGTGATCTCGCGATGCCGGTGTGATGCCCTACAGACCAACTGAGCCATGAAGCCACTGAGGTTGGCAACAGGTCAATTGTGGGCTCATGTGTTCCTTTTGAAAGAAATGAGTGCGACGAAAAGGCGACGATTGTGTAGTCTTCACACTAATCTAACAGAGTTACAAATAAAGACTGACTCTTAAACGCAACTGATTCTCTACAACTTTTGGATCCGGTAAAGAAAGTTTAAAACTAGTAATTTATGTACCTCGGTCTACGTAAGCTTTTCCATAAACCTCCATCCTAAAGCAAAGACTGTCGTTCCATGATAACGGCAACAGACTTAAAAACTTCGCCACAACTCCAGATTGGAATTTGTTTTTCTTCACGCCATAGTTGTTCTCGTTTGCTTTAAAAACCTGAAAATAAATTCACCAGTTAACACTTTTATCTTTAAAGGGCAAAATTAATGAACGCTGATTGGCTGAGACAGAGGAAATCTTTTTCTTAAGGAGGCTCGCAACAGTTATTTTGGGGTGCAGCTTTGGAAAACAAAATTTCTTATAGAAGACAAGCTTCAATTTCCTTGAAACTACAACATCTTTTCGACGTATCACCAAAGTTGATTTTGTCATAGGTTTGCAAGCAACAACTGTTACCATTGCAAAGCTAACGCAAGGCCGCTCATTTTAAAAAAGCTCAATTATCTTGAAATCCAGTCAGACACTTCATAATTACCTGCATAACCTACGTAAAAGCTCTCTGTTGGGGTCGCTCGCGTAATGCATTGTCATATAAATTAACCAAATCAATAGTATAGCAGGCGAGTCTGCGAGTGAGCTAAGAATGGCTTTTGTTTCATCCTCGTATCTTAAACTAAAAACATAATACAGTCAACAAAATTCTGTACTCAGTATCTCTTATTTGAGAGCAGTTCAGTGAATCCTCGAGTAGTTTCTACGGCAACGGCGCATAAGTAATCCTTAAAGTGACAAACTTGACCGTTTTGAGATGTGAAATTGGACCTTCTCCTACGATTAAGAATATACGTTACCGTATTTCTTCGACAAAGAGAAAGGACACTTCTGCTCTTCGTTTCAGTTTCGCTCTTCAGCTTTCGGCGATCAGTCGTAAAAACGTACTTGTGAGCTGGGTTTATTTTTCATTAGTACTCACCTTAATGGTTCCCTTTTCCCTGTAATAGTCCTCAGAATCTGGAATCGCCAGTTTAACTCTGTATTCAGTAACGTATCCAATCCCGGCCGAGTGCCCCTGAGTGCTAATCGCGCAAAGGATGTGAGCCATTCGAAGGGAAACTTTGAAGTAAATTGAGACGTCAGAGGACGAGGACGGACACCACCCCCCTGGAGCACCCAAGCGCGGGGTAGTGCTTTGAGGAGTGGATACAGAGACGGGAAAGTAACTGAAGGAGTTTTTTGGAATGGCTTTGTTCTCCATACCAAGGGGAAGATTTGAGCAGTGCTTATGCGGCCATTTGTAATCTGCAAACGTCAAGGCGTTTAAAACAGTAAACAATAATGACAACCAATAGACAGGATAAGTTTTCTATATTTGAGCACAACTACAATGTATAACATTCCCCCAAGGGTGCTACTCCATATGTCAAGTGACGGGGAGTTTTTTTGGGTTCGAGATTCCAGGATTTTTTCGGGGTAGGAAAATTTGTGTGGCTTGATTTCAGTAGGGAGTTTTTTGGGTATTCAAAACGATCTAACATTCGTGGTTTACTTACGCTAAATGTCAATGTATCTAGCTTTGTATATGCTATTTACTATTTCTTGTGAACGTATTATTGTAGCCCGCCTAGAACTGCTGTGCTTGCTGCGGGCTACGAAGGTCTTTGTTAATTTGATTGTTGTCGACCTAGTTGTAGTGCCCCGGGATTAGTGCCCACGTATCCCGCTGGCCGGCCGTGTAGTTCTGCGAATAACGTACACTATATATCTACGTCACTATCGACCTACCTTTTCGCTTACAGATAAAGTGGCAGGTTGATAAACAGGATGTTCTTTTCCACATTCCACTGTCTCGATAGAAAGAGACACAGTCGCTGTCTTCATTCAAGGAGGTGTTACTTTCATTAGGCCACCAACTTGCATAGTTCACTGGAGAGTCGTCTGTCCAGCTGAATTGTTCAAAAGAGGCACGCAAACCAATCCAGGAACACGATGCACTCGAATTTATTGAGGAATTCAAGAACTGGTTTTGAGCATCACTGTGAATAGAGGCCAACTCAGAGTTGCTGTTGAGACAGTTGATATTAGCATCTTCCCAAGAGATACTCTGATGGCTGAACACACGGTAACAAAAGCCTTCAAAATTGATCCATCCAGCCAAACATACTGCGGATTGCAAGTTGACAATGTCAGCTATCTGAAGCTGGATGAGGGTTATAATAGCTAGTGGTCATATACGTTTCCCAAAATTTTTACTGCCACATTTGAACATGTTCTAGGTTGATTTTATCGATCAAATTTTGGCTGTGGTATGTATTCCGCATGGAGATTCATAAGATGCTTTAGTGTGCTTTTGTAATCTCTTAAGTGGCGTTTTTATTTCATTTTGTTTTTGAGCACTGTTCCCGTTTTTCCATTGGGAACGTTCCCATCATGGACAATTGTTCCTGTTTTGAGTGGTCCTTTTAGCATCAAAAGGAACAAACTGTTGTGCTAAATGGGAACAAATTGTTCACTTAGAGCTAAAAAGGACCTTTTGTTCCGAATGTTTTACATTGAAAGGAACGTTTTGTTCCTTAAGTGAGTGACTTAGGAACAAGTGTTCCCAACGGTATTGTTCCCCTTTTATCCATTTTGGTCCTTTTTGTGCAGTTGAGGAACAATTGTTCCTATTAATGCGTTCCCTTTTGGAATAGCTGTTCCTTTATGCTGGCGTGAGGAACTTTAGTTCCCAAATACTTGCGTTCTTTTTTCTTGTAAAGTAACGTTTGTTCCTTTCTTTCGCCGTTCCTGCTTTGAAAATTGGTTCCTTTTCATTAATTAATCGGAACAATTGTTCCGATTAATGGTTCCGTTTTGAATGAAATGTTCCTTTTTATTGGCACGTGGAACAGTTTGTTCCTAAACACAAGTTCCTGTTTGTGCAAAATGGTTCCTATTTAGAAAACGGCAGTTCCTTTGTGCATGTCGTTCAACAGAAACATTCTTCTATTCTTGCCATCTATGTTTATGGCTTTTAAAATGGCAAAACCTTTGGTGTATGGTTTTAAGCTGGAAAGATCTCGAAACACAGTCAATAACATCTTTTAAAAGACATGTCGGGGCGCTTATTGACTTGTTCGGACAAGGTTGAACATAATTGCACAAACGTCATATGTCACCTTAGATTTGCAAGTTTAATTACGAATAGCACACACTGCCATGCCTGAGCAAGCGGGGGCAAGTTGGGACAAGTTGCACAATGCAGCCATTCTTTTTTTCCGTTGCCTTTGTAGTTTGTTCACTATTTATGTAAGTGGAACAAACTGTGCGAATCAGACAGATGTCAGAGATGAACAAGAAAGGCAAGGTTGACTGGTCGAAAATTGATGGCTCGTCACCGAAACCCAAACGGCTTCACTTGGAAAAGGACGAAACAGATAGCTTGTATCACTGTCCGATACAGGTCTGTGATCACGATGGATTTAAAAGTCAACGCGGTTGCAGGAACACGTGAACACCAAGCACAGTTGGTTCTTTTTCTTTGACGAAAAGCCCGATCAGCGAGGGCTCGATACAAGTACCAAAGAACTTGCCGATGTTGATAAATCGAGTGAAATCGCAAAACCAGTTTGCAGAGTATTGCCTTCATTTTCAGTTTCCAGCCAAATTGGAGAATCATTCACGAAATGGTTGACTGGAAGTGGTGGGGGTTGCAAGAAAGATCGCACAGCTCAGCAGATAGTCAAGAGGTGCTTCAAATTTCTCAAATTTTGCTGCGAAGACGAGGAGGAATTGAGTTTTGAAGTGCTAGACTTTAGCCTGTGTTCTCACAGTCTGTTATTCAAGTTTATCGATCACTTGCAAGACGAATGCAAGCTAGGACACGGTGGACGATTGGGCTACATTGATGCCATCTCGGAAATGATCGACTTCAGAAAAATAAATGGCGCCTCAGACACAGTCCTTCGAAACTTGTCATCGACAGAATTGTGCCTAAAAAGAGCTCGCAAGACGGTGGCAAAGATGATGAGATTGCAATGGACACAAGATCTAGACATTGAAACTCTGGATGCTAGGGGACACTGGGCAACCTTGGAAGAACTGTTAGAAGTGGTAACGTTTCATTTGCCTCGTTACGAAAACACCGTGAAGACGTGCAAGGCAGGTCAGGGTCAAGTCAACCCCTCGGACCTAACATTCGCCACGAAATTTGTGGCGGTGTATTTGTTCATCAAGGTGAAGGGGTCTCGCCCTATGACGTATCAGTACTTGACAGTCGACATGGTTAGAACAGCCAAGGAGAACGGGGGATTCATTGACCAGAAAAAGTTCAAGACTGCTGGCAAGTACGGATTCGACTCGTTGATTCTGACCGACGCAAGCATGCAGCTGCTCGATAGCTACATCAATTTCGTAAGGCCATTGCTCAAACCCCAGTGCGAGTTCGTTCTGGTCACGAGAAACGGAGGCCAACACAGCAAATTGGGCGACGTCATGAGTAAACTAGTCTTTGACGCAATCGGAAAGTACATTCACCCGACGCGCTATCGCCAAATCGTCGAAACAGAAAGCCTCAATCAGCTCACTAGTAAAGAGCAAAGGATTTTGTCGGAAGATCAGAAACACAGCTCGGCCGTCGCCAAAGTTCACTATCAAAAGCAGAGGTCGCGCGAAGTTGCTGCGAAGGCTCACGAGTGTCTGCAAAAGCTACAAGGTACTAAGGGCTCTGAAGTGGATAAGGAGGTGAACACGAGGTTTGGCGATTCAACTTCAAGTTCTGCGACACTGGCTGAAAGCACAGAATCGAAAAGCGTAGTGTGCTCTGAGAGGGATGCCCCACCTTCGAACCAATTGCGAATCCAAAGAAGTCAGCGCAGGGTCTTGAAATTTACAGCATACGAGGACGAGTTTCTTAAGAAAGGAATTGCTAAGCACGGATTTGGACAATGGACAGCGATTTTGAGAGATTCCGAATACACATTT
>OX419347.1:10172164-10177164 GCA_948470475.1 Galaxea fascicularis
ACCAACAATAAAAGTCCAACGGTAAATCAGTACAAGAAAATCAGAAACTCTGATTTAAATGAAACAGCTTGCATCAACAGGGACAAGGACAAAAAAAAGGGACAACGAAGATTCCAGTGAAGCGACCCGCTATTAACATCAACCGCACTAACGCAATAACAATATCAGCTTCAGAAGAGAATGAAAACAACAACGACAAAAACAACCACTCCATCGGTATCAACAACGGCGGTCAAATGATTGTAACAGTGGTAACTACGTCAGTGGCAGAGACAAAACGGCTGACATCGACGGTAAGATAACAGGGACACTGACAAAAACAGCAGCTGCATCAAAGACGAGTATGAAAATTTGAACAAAAGAAAAGCGAAACAAGAGCAACTTCATGTTCACCGGTGAACAAAAATTGGCAAAATGGACCAACGCAGCAACGGCACTGCGGCAACTTAACTAGAAAGGGACAAAGCCCGAATTACGTAAAACTCAAACACAAAGAAAGCAAAACGGATTGAAAATACGCATAAAAGACCGAAAACAACTATAATCACTTCCCTATAAACACTCGTCAAGACAACCACAGAAGACAAAGATACAAGAAGAACAGGACAAATTCTGGTTGTGAACATGACACTGATCAAAATCAACTCCAAGAAACAACGATAAACAGGCAGGTTTACAGGCTTTTCTAACACAGCAATTTAATTTGAGTGAAATTTCCCACAAAAAAAGCTACAACTGACCTGTTAGTTTGTCTAAAGGCTTTCCATAAATCTCGATTCTCAGGCAAGGATGAACACAGAAGCTCACCGGCCAGATGCGAATATACTTGGCTTTGGGAATGAACCGGAATTCCTGCTTAGCTACTTCATACGAATTGGTGTTTCCTTTTATAATCTGCAATAAAAAGTCAAACGCCAATCACCAGCAATTTAACGGTGTTTTTATGGGAGTTCAAACAACACTCAACGGTAATTTTACGATGTATAGGGCCATGCAGTGCCGAGAATTGATTCAATCAATTTTTAATTTTTTTATGGTAAAGTTTACAAAAAATCGGAATCAGGCCAACTTCATACGAAACGGTAGGTTGATTTTCAATTGAATGTGCTATAACCAAACTAAAGCATGCGCAGTTACTCTGACCAATCACAATAGACACAGCTCAATGAACCAATCAGAATTTAAAGTAATTACATGCAATCGACTTCTACGTGCAAAAGTAACCGTGATTGGTTTTGTGTTTCTTCGCATTGTTTGGCTGACAAAGCGGTGCTAGCTTTGTCAACCAATCACGGAGCATACTAAAGTAAAGCAAAACTAAATTACCCAAGCGAGTCGTACAAGAAATGAAATGAAAGATATTTTGCATTTTATGGGAACTCGGAAAAAATCCGAGCCCCAGATGGGATTTGAACCCACGACCTGCCGAGATCTTGTACGGATGCTCTAACCACTGAGCTACTGGAGACTCTTGTGGCGAGCACGGGTGAAATGTGGGTATAGACTACGACTGCATCACGCAGTCACATAGTCCAATTTTTAACCATATATGACTCCTAACTGCATCGCGCAGTCACATTAAAGCATATCAACCATACATGACTCTTAACTGCATCGCGCAGTTAAATTAAAGCATGTCAGAGATGCAACCAACCAACCACCCAAGTCGAGTCGCACAAGAAATGAAATGAAAGATATTTTCATTTCTTGTACGACTCGATTGAGTGGTTGGTTGGTTGCATCTCTGACATGCTTTAAAAAAACCGTCCACCATCATTCCTCAAAACGCTGGAAATTGCATTTCCGAGAACTTAAATTTCAAAATTTCCCAAGGGAGCATGCACATAGATCAGTGAGTCCAGTAACGGGGTTAGGGGCACCTTGTTGTGATGGCGTACCATATGGCCTTTGCCTATTAATAATTCACTTAAAATTTCAATTTCCAACCACCTTCAAATCCAAAATTTTCCAATTTTCCGTAATTTTCAACATTCTTCCAAACAACTCAAACAACATCCCAAATCATCCAATAGTTTACAAACATTTACTGTACCAAGGACTCCAACCAAATGAAGCCATTTTTCGATTGAATGGAATTTTGGCGAAATTAAATTTTGTGAAATGTAATGTATGGAAAACAAGGCATTTATCTATATCGCCCCCTTCAACAATTAAACCCTTTTTTTTTCCTACCTCGCCGGTACCATGGTTGTACCATTCCCATTTTGAACCATCAGTGGATAACTGAAGGCGATATTCCATGGTATATGCGCCAATATCGTAAAGGCCTTGCGTGGCCAACGCGCAGATGCTGTGAGGTGAGTGGAGTGCCACCTCCAAGTACTCTTTGGAAGAGTTTGATTGTGGACACCAAGCTTTGTCTCCACCAAGGCGGGCTTTTTGAGGATGCAGATCAAGGAGTGACGAAGACGCTGATATGTTGCCGTCAGGTAAGAGTCCATTTTCGAACCCGAGTGCTGTGTCATTGCACGTTTCATTGTCTATTTCTTGAACAACTGTGAAGGAAATGTACATTTAAAGATTATTTAATTTGTTTTTAAATGACAAAATAACAACAGGCGTGCTTATCGTGCTTATCGAGCTTATCGATCAAAACATACGAAAAGCGATTTGCGGAAAAGTGTTTGGCCCACTAAGAACGTAATAGTATCTGTATTTATTTATAATTTAACTTATACGTTAAGAGAACTTAATCCATTCAATCCATCTCAGTAGGCGTTAAATAGACTATCAATTACAAATGGGTTTGTTCAAAGTAGTCCTATTAGTAATAGCTTAAGTTGGAAAACAATTTCACGGGAAAATGTTCCAAAATCACACTTTTATAGTAAAGAATGTGGATTTGTCTTTTCTAATGAGTCTGTTCAAATTGTGGGGAAGTACTTTCTCTGTTCCACGAAAGGCTGGTTTTACAATTCACAGGGGAAATAAACTAATATTATTTTATGTTGGTTTTTCCAAGACAGAATGACAAAATATGGAAACTTTAGCTTAACTCATTTTTCAAGTTTGAATCCATCAACTTCTTTCTCATAATCCGTTGTCATAGGAAACCTCAAAGAGTTTTAATGCACGTATTGAGCACTTCATATTGGTAATTAAAACGAGTGGAGTGCAATTTGGTCTGAAATCATACGCGTGATTTCAAAATTGAACGAGCGCCCAGCGCGAGTTTGATTTCAGGAAACCGCAAGTATGATTTCGGACGAAAATTGCGCGACACGAATTATAACACTCACTTTGAAATCACAGTGCAATCTGTGAATAAATTACACTGTTCAGAGCCAATCAGATTGCAAGAATAACCAAAGATTTCAAAATGGCTGTAATAAATAAGAAAACTACAACATCATTTGATTTGTTTTGATTTAAGAGTTCATTTTATTTACAGTCTCCCAATTAGTAAAGCACCTGTGCTTGCCTAGAAACAATATAGACTTACATAAAGTGATTAATATAATTATAATTGTTATTATCATTATCATTATCAGGGTTCTTTCAATGTGAATACATCCCCGGGTCCTTTGCAGTTATACAGACACTGCGAGACGGTGCCCTCTGGGTTAAGAAACATTCCCGGCCTTAATAGGCCCTTCGCAGTTTATGATTACATGGTACCAAAAACAACTTGCTGGAGAGCAAACTGCCCACTGGGACATCCAAGACAAAAGAATATTAAGTTAAGTTGCTTTGTTTTGGATGTCCCAGTGGGCAGTTTGCTCTCCAGCATGGTGGTTTGTACCATGTGATCGTAAACTGCAAAGGGCCTATTTTAGTTTGTCTTGTGCCTTGTTTCAAGGACCCTTTCTTGCGTGGCCTGTCTGCCTGTTACCTTTTTGTTCACAGACCAATGGTTTGCTTTGAACACAAGATTCTTGGTACCAGTCCCCACCAGTGACACACTGATTACTTGTCGTGCTGCCACAGATGGCGACGCACAAACTACTATTCCTCTGTTTCTTTTTCCAACCTCCAATATATTCAATTTCTGAACCATTCACCCATTTGTAATCCAACATCGATTCGTTCCATTCGGCACCTATCCAAGAAATGGTATCGGCTATAGACGCAACAAAGTTATTTTCTTCATTGTTTTCGACCGTCACTAAATGAGAATTTCGACTGATGCAGGTCTCTTTGGCCCTTCTCCAATTAGCAGGTTCAGTTATGACCAAATAACAGGATTCCAAGTATCTTACCCAGTGGATGTTACAAACTGAAAGGAAGCAAACAGCTTTGTAAATTAACAGTCAAAGCTCTAAGCGACGAACTTAACAGAGGCGAGCTTAGTGTTTCAGACGAAAAGCTCGGCTCTCTTATCCGGTCAATAGTTGCTAGGTTTAACTTCCATGTATGATTGTTGGCTTCAGATTCAACAATTCCTCCAAATCATGTAATCCTGGCATCTTGATTTTGATTAGATTACCATCCTACACTCCTACCGTAGCTTGCCGTCACACCAAAGTATAACGTTATGGTGAAACGCCTTTCCTGGCCTCTGAAAAGTTAAAGTTCACCTTTCAAGTTAAGCTAAAGCAGCGCTCCAAAGAAGCTTTCTGACTCCGGGGGTCATGGAGGATTTTTAAGGGGGCACTAGAGATGGGTCTTCCCAAATTTATTACTCAATATCTCAGTGTGTCGTGTCAGGGAGCTGCTTTCTCGGGTTTTTGACCCAAGAACCCGCTCTTATCTGGAACTACACTGGTTTCAGTGATTGTTCTCCTTTGGTCTTCCGGTGAAGCAGAGATGACTAAGAAGTGGTGAAAGTTTAAACTAAAGGAACTTCCTCAATAGAAGCATTAGCATCATATTTGCACATTGCAACAACGTGTTGAAAAAAACGGTACTATTAGAGGGCTATTAATTAACCCGTGAAATATATTTTGGTGTATCTGACTATTTGGCATGCTGTCTGATATCAAATTCAATCTATTAAAACATAAACGAAATGTCTTGAGATACGTAATATGAATTTTTAC
>OX419347.1:10179664-10214664 GCA_948470475.1 Galaxea fascicularis
CAACCCTGCAAAATTTCAACCTTGTAGACTTAGTATTAGCACAGATATTCCATATTTTGTGTCTGCCTCGCAACGGAATTTCTAAAAAGTTTCACAAAACCGACCATGTTACATTATGCGAGGTCTGCACATTAGTTTCAGCCAAAAGATTCAACGTGTAACATCAGCTTAAGAGAAGTGGTTATTTGTCCAAGATTTATGAAGCAATTACAAAGTTGTCAGTGAAACTGCGACAATACACTCCTGATGCAAAACATCAAACAAGGATCAAACATCTAAACGCAAGCAGTTATGGGCAACGAAACGTGGCATCTATGATGATGTGATAGCACGCATGATCGCATATAAAAATATTTGCTGTAAAATGCGTGTACGGTCCGTGGGTCATTCGTCCATTCAATTTTCAAATTACCTTCCCTCTCCCAGGTCCCCCTGGGGTATTTTTGTCACTCAGTGTGCGAACAATTGTTTAATTCTTCGCCCAAAAACAAAAATTGAAAATTGATTTCAATTTTCAATTTTGGACTTTCTGCTAAATTCACGTAATCGTCCATGACACAAGACTGTGACAATGGTTTTCCTGATAATAAACGAATACCATAGCCTGTCTGATTTTCTATGCGATGGTAACCGCACAAAATAAGAAGTCCAAGTGATATTTTTGGTTCTTATGAAAGTGAAAACGGTGAAATGTTTACAGATACACTTGTATTGATTTGGCAAGAAAAAAAAGAAAGGAAAATCTAAAGTTGACATCGATTTTCAATTTTTAATTTGAATTGAAAATTGGATGGACGAATGACCCACGGACCGTGTACTCGAGTGCCAACCGTTTTTCTAGGAATTTGAAAAACAAAATCGATTTTCGATTTTCAATTTTCAATTTTCAATTTAATTTTCAAATTTCCAAGAAAACGAAAACTAAAGATTAAACATCAAATTTCAATTGTCAATCTACAAGAAAACGAAAATCAAAATTTGAGACCAATTTTTAATTGTCAATTTTTACAGAAAATGGAAAATGGAAATTTGGATGACAAACGTACCCCAGGGGAGCTGGGGGAGGGAATGCTTGATTCTGTTCCCCGGACCCCGTTTCTGGTGAGGCAATCAATGTTGCCGTGCGAAGTGCTATATCAAAGGTAGGCTATCCAGTCTTTATTCAGGGCTTTCAGAGGTGATTTTGTAAGGTCTTGGGTGAATTGTGTGTGAAGACTACGTTAAGACCTATCCACGGTTTATCATCGCCTCATTAAAAAGCGAAGCAAAGTCGTGAGTACGTGAACATAAACAAACTCAACTTGTCCAAGTTGATGATATGATTGAGTGAAATTGTCGTAGGTTGGTCCTGTGTTTCGATGAAAGACTGGATTAAAAAATTAAAGTAAACTTTTTGTATAGGTTGGTCCCGTGTTTGGACTAAAGACTGGATTAAAAATAAAAGTTAAAAGGCTACATTAATGGAAAAGGTTATAGAAGATTTGCGTCTGAATGTCGTATACTAGCTTTAGGGAAATCACTGGCTTGTGTTGCTACTTATCACCTGGCAAAACCACCTCTGAAAGCCCCAAATAAAGACTGGATAGCTTACCTCTGATATAGCACTTTGTACGGCAAACCGGACCTTTAAGAAAAAGATGTTAGAATTTTAATATTCACGCAATCCTAATTTGGCCAAGCCGCACACAGGTAGCGCCAATAGATTTTAAGATATTGAAACTCGATGTGGTCTCTTTTATTTGGCTTCTTGCGGTCTCCTCGCCTATATTTCTAGCGTATAGATTCTTTACTTACCAGTATGGCAAACAAATAAATAAATAAACATTAATTGTCGCATCAGAAACAGACATTTCTTTTTTTGATCCCGTGCTAACTGCAAAATCTTTTTAGACTTAGAAGACTACACTTTTACGTTATTGTCAACGGGAAGAAAGCGAACAAATTGATATCATAGCTATTGATATCAAAACAATGGGCTATTGATATCAAAGCAATGGGCTATTGATATCAAAACAATGGGCTGTTGATATCAAGACAATAGGCAATTGATATCAAGACAATAGGCAATTGATATCAAAACAATAGGCAATTGATATCAAATACTGCGCCAACCCTGCTTCCCAAATTTGGTTTATTTAGCAGGAATGGTCGATGGTTGATGATCACAAACGTTTCATAAGGCTGTAACCTCCAAACACGATACTAAATAGTTAATATAAAGGCGGTAGTTTCTAAGCACATTGTGGTGCTGCGTCGGTAGGGTGGGGGAATTGTACACAAAAATTTGGTTTTATCAACGGAGTTGACAATGTAAATTGACCACCGTTTAGGATTCTAAAAGTTGATGCAGTCGAGTAGCAATTTCTCTTTACGATGGAGTTGCAGCTCTGCTCCTTCCAGTGGACCTTGGTTGAGGTTCAAGAAATCTTGCTGTCTCGTCCAATGCCTACAATGTCACTGCGATCGAATTTTAGTAGCGGTTGACGTACACAGCGGTGCTGCTTTTATCTCACAGACTCCATGCCTCCCAACCCCATTTGGTCCATGAACAGAGCTGTGCGCAGTTTCCTTTGTCGATGTGCTTACTCATGTCCACAATGTTTTAGTCAGAGGAAACAACTGCTACGAAATTGTGACTTGTTTCGGTATTGGACGAAACAGTAAGATTTCTTGAACCTTAATCAAGGTCATCTGGGAGGAACAGAGCTGCATGGAACTCAATGGTCCAGCGAGGGTGGAATCACTGGATTAAAGGTCAAAACAAACGAGCCAACTGAAAGCAATGGTCTAAGACGGTCAAGTGGGACAACAAACAGTAGCGTTAGTTAATTCATATCGCCTCGATTATATGAACTGGTGATTTAGCCTTATTAAACTTTAATGATTATCGACCCTGGTGTGACGTGAGTCCGGCGATTTTTCCCGGCACACACAACGAAAAGAGGGAAAAGCAAACCCCTTCCCACAATCTCCCGACACACCATAAATTGAATTTAAAATAACCAATGTTTAATAAATGAGGAAAAAACACTCAATATATATTAAGTAAAACTAATTCTAAATAACTTTACCAACTGAGTAATTTTAAAACCTAAACGATAACAAGAACACTAATTATTTACAAATGATATAGAGGGAACGTGGTAGTGCTGGGGATAGATCCTTGCAATTCTCGATCTTGAACGAGGAATTCCTTGTAAGCGCCAGTCATCAGCTGGCGTTGATTACGTCCCTGCCTTTTGTACACACCGCCCGTCGCAACTACCGATTGAATGGTTTAGTGAGGTCTCCCGACTGGCCCCGCTGCCGCGGCTCCGCCCCGGCGCCGGCTGCCAGAAAGCTGGTCAAACTTGATCATTTAGAGAAAGTAAAAGTCGTAACAAAGGTGAACCTGCAGAACGATCATTACCGATCGTCGCGTGCATTCCGCACCTTGTGAACCGTACCTCTCCTTCCACCTAGGGGCAGGCCCCCGGGCCGTTAAATAGTCGGTCGTCGTCTGAGTCCCCTCTCCCTCGGCGGCCGGCCGGCCCCGACTTCATTTTTTTGCCAACGACCTAGTACGACTGACCCTGACCCGTCCGTCTCTCCTTACCCGGGAGGGACGACGGATCCAACCCGAACTCAGAGAGACAACTTTTGACGGTGGATCTCTTGGCTCGCGCATCGATGAATAACGCAGCCAGCTGCGATAAGTAGTGTGAATTGCAGAATTCAGTGAATCGTCGAATCTTTGAACGCAAATGGCACTCTTGGGGTTCTCCCAGGAGCACGTTCGTCTGAGTGTCGGATACCGCCGATGCGAGGTGGGGGGCGCGGACTCTAGGCCTCACGGTGGCCTCATCATCATCATCTTTATTTAAAAACACGGTAAATACATCAGGCATTAACAATTTAATATAAAAGCTACGGAAGAATATACATGTATACAGATTAATCTTCTAAAAGTTTAAAATATTGCTAGTTATGAAAGAAAAGTAACTAAATTAAAGCCTGTTTTACATGAATGCCGTGTCGGAATTAATCAGCAGTCGTCGGGAATTAGTCAGAGATGTTGCCTGCCGAGCAGCTGAGGGTAGACTGTTCCAGGACTGCACCACTATAGCCAAATAGTTAGTTCGTGGCAAAGGTATAGCAAGCTTATTATCCGAACCGCGCAAGTTGTAAGAAGTAATCACATCACTCCGCTGCATGAATTTCCCAGCCTAATTCTTTAAATAGTTGATTGGCGTCAGCATCATAACTAGAATGAGTAAGGATGCGGACAGCACGATTTCAGTTGAAGTTTCTGTAATTTGTCAGGTAATGTTTTGGCACAGTTACCCCAAACAACACTACAATAGTCGAAGTGCGATGGACTGACCCGTGATATATATTATGTAGAGTTGCAGAAGGAACACAGTGACTTATTCGTTTAAAAGATCCAATAGAAGAGAAGAGAGAAGAGATTTTTTTAGATATGGCGTTGATATGATTACTCCATGTTAAATTTTCATCAATTAATACACCAAAAGATAAAAATGATAAAATTGGCTCTATTTAATTGTGTACCATTGATTTCCAAGCCTGGGAGAACGGATAGACTGTTTAATTTTTGTCTTGATCCAATTAACATAAATTCAGTTTTGGTCATGTTGAGAGTCAATTTATTGGCAATGAGCCAACGGTTTATACTTGACAAGTCGTGATTTAAAGAAGCCTCAATAGAGTAGATGTCGTTGTCGGCATATGTTAGGTGCGTATCATCCGCATACATTCTAGGTTGCGAATTTGATAAACAATTGGGCAAGTCATTAATTAATAGATAATTACTGAGGCACATAGCATTATGAAAAATATTGCAGCCATGTGCCGAAGTAATTATCTATTATAATTATTGATCCCCATGAGGCGAGATGCCGGCGGCTCGACCCACCAGGCGCATCGTCGACCGACCTGTTCCACTCTTGGGAAGGTTTGAGTGGGAGCGCGTCCGTTGGGACCCGAAAGATGATGAGCTATGCCTGAATAGGGCGAAACCAGAGGAAACTCTGGTGGAGGTTCGCAGCGATTCTGACGTGCAAATCGATCGTCGAATTTGGGTATAGGGGCGAAAGGCTTATCGAGCTGTCTAGTAGCTGGTTCCCTCCGAAGTTTCCCTCAGGATAGCTGGAACTCAAAGACGCAGTTTTATCAGGTAAAGCGAATGATTAGAGGCCTTGGGGTCAAAACGACCTTAACCTATTCTCAAACTTTAAATTGGTAAGACGTCCGACTTGCTCGACTGAAGCAGGACTCGGAATGAGAGTGCCTAGTGGGCCATTTTTGGTAAGCAGAACTGGCGATGCGGGATGAACCGAACGCAGAGTTAAGGTGCCAAAGTCGAAGCTCATCAGACCCCACAAAAGGTGTTGGTTGCTATAGACAGCAGGACGGTGGCCATGGAAGTCGGAACCCGCTACGGAGTGTGTAACAACTCACCTGCCGAAGCAACTAGCCCTGAAAATGGATGGCGCTCAAGCGTCGCACCCACACTCCGCCGTCGGGGCGAGCGACGCACCCCGACGAATAGGAGGGCTCGCTGGTCGTGACGCAGCCCTCGGCGCGAGCCCGGGTGAAATGGCTGCCGGTGCAGATCTTGGTGGTAGTAGCAGACATTCAAATGAGAACTTTGAAGACCGAAGTGGAGAAAGGTTCCATGTGAACAGCAGTTGGCCATGGGTTAGTCGACCCTAAGAGATGGGGAAACTCCGTGTCAAAGCCGCCTATCGAAAGGGAATCGGGTTAATATTCCCGAACCGGAACACGGATATCGCCCACCGTCTGCGGTGGGAGAAACCGAGGGAGACCGTGATTGTCGTGTCCGCTCGTACTCATAACCGCAGCAGGTCTCCAAGGTGAGCAGCCTCTGGTCCATGGAACAATGTAGGTAAGGGAAGTCGGCAAGACGGATCCGTAACTTCGGGAAAAGGATTGGCTCTAAGCGTCAGGTCTCTTAGGCTGAGACTTGAAGAGGCTGGAACCGGCACGGACTGGCCGGGGTCAACCCCTGCCTCCGCACGACCCTTCCGCCGCCGCCATCGCAAGAGGGGGGGGGGGAGGCGGGAGGACGGGGCTCGGAGAGGTCCAGGTCGGACCGGGAAGGCGCCGGCCGTGGATGGGCCTAGCTGTTGCCGCCAGGCCAGATCGGGAGGCGACGAACAACGGACTTAGAACTGGCAGTGACTGGGGCAATCTGACTGTTTAATTAAAACAAAGCATTGCGATGGCCGGAGACGGTGTTGACGCAATGTGATTTCTGTCCAGTGCTCTGAATGTCAAAGTGAACAAATTCAACCAAGCGCGAGTAAACGACGAGAGTAACTATGACTCTCTTGAGGTAGCCAAATGCCTCGTCATATAATTAGTGACGCGCATGAATGGATTAACGAGATTTCCACGGTCCCTATCTACTATCTAGCAAAACCGCAGCAAAGGGAACGGACTTTGCACAATCAGCGGGGAAAGAAGACCCTCTTGAGCTTGACTCTAGTCTGACCTTCGGAAAAAAATGAGAGGTGTAGAATAAGTGGGAGCAGCAATGCGCCGGGGAAATACCACTACTCTTATCGTTTTTTTTTTTTTTTTTACTTATTGGATGCGGCGGAGACGGACCGCGAGGTCCACGTTCTAGACTTAACGCCTGGCACCCGTCCAGGCGGATCCTCGTCCAAGACACCGTCAAGTTGGGAGTTTGGCTGGGGCGGCACATCTGTTATACGATAACGCAGGTGTCCGATGGCGAGCTCAACGAGGACAGAAATCTCGTGAGGAACAAAAGGGTAAAAGCTCGCTTGATTTTGATTTTCAGTACGAATACAAACTGCGAAAGCATAGCCTATCAATCTTTTAGTCTTTGGGAGTTTTAAGCTAGTGGTGTCAGAAAAGTTACCACAGGGATAACTGGCTTGTGGCAGCCAAGCGTTCATAGTGACGTTGCTTTTTGATCCTTCGATGCCGGCTCTTCCTATCATTGCGAGGCAGAATTCGCAGTGTTGGATTGTTCACCCACCAATAGGAAACGTGAGCTGGGTTTAGACCGTCGTAAGACAGGTTAGTTTTACCCTGCTGATGAAATGTTGTTGCAATAGCTCAGTACGAGAGGAACCACAAATTCAGACAATTGGCATTTGAACTTGCCTGAAAACGCAATGGTGCGAAGGTACCATCTGTCGGATTATGACTGAACGCCTCTAAGTCAGAATCCCTGCTAGAAAGCAACGATGATCACCTCTCCCCGGCCCGAGAGAGCCGCCCAGGGCGTCGGGAGAACGTGAGGAGGGCCCAGGAATCGCGAGCCGCAGACGAGGGATTTCCGGGCCCTCCGAGCGGAGAGGTCGCGTACTTACAGGTAATGCAGAGACACGGGAAACGTCTCGCGGCGCCGGTCGACAGGGCGCGGGGACGAGCCGGGCGGGAGCGCAGGGCTCCCGAGACGGACCGCCGGACTCGGGGTTCGTGTTGGGCCCGCGGTGGCGGTACTTACATGTCACCTAGAGAGACCGCGCCGATGAAACGTCCGACGGGGCGTCTTTGCGATTCGGGCCGCCGGCGGGCGGTGCGGGAGGCGCGGAGACGGCGGGACGTACCCCCCGTCGCCCGGCGGGGTCGGGGGAGCCGCCCGGTGGAGTGGCCCGGCAGAGTCGAGTACTTGCAGGGATTGCGGAGTGGCGGAAATTAGGGGATGCGGCACCGTTTTTCGGCGCGGCCCGTCGAGGTGGACGGGCACGCCGAGTGTGGGCCGCTGGGCTCCCAACCCTGGCGCGCCGCGGACGGGGCGTCGGACTGGGTAGCGGTGGGTCGCCAGCGGGGGAGTGACTGCGGAGTCATCCCGGTCACACTGTGGGGCAGGCGCGTCCGGTAATTCCCTGTCCACTTCCTTTTCGAAATCCTTGACTCTTCTAAACCAACACCACAAAATCTGTACCGATTGCACAAACCTCATTCTCTTCAGTTCAAACCAAGCTCCGCTTCGTATGCACTTTTCTTTTTCTTTCAGTCAACAATTTCTCAACTAGACAGCTTTCGCGACTTTGACCACCATACACATTCTACAACCTGTACTGCAATTACTTATCGAATAATCATGCATTGTAAATATACTTTTCTTCCTATGTTAATTTTATGTAAATAGTGTGAATAAATGAACCTTGACCCTCCTCAGCACATGATCTTTCAACAGTACTCTCAGTCGCCACACAGCCCGTAGACAGCACGTAGCACTTCTCTGCTCTTTCGCCACCACTGACAAAAGGGTTTCGTCAAGTAATTTGGCTGGCGCCTGCCAATGGCTCTTGGCAGTGAATTCTCCTCTTTCTCTTCTTGCCCTCAGACCCTACAATCTCTCTCTCTCTTTTTCCTTGCATGACCGTTCACCAAAATCAACTGCAGCACATTACATTTACTTAGCCAATATTTAAACTTTAAAGCTAATTCATTTTTACAATCAACACTTATCTTACATACATACTGTTTAAACACGATACCTTACACTTATGTACAATAAACGTACTGGGTATTCTTACAATTACAAAACACCTCTAATTACAAGCTAAAAACTGCAATAAATAATTAACACTAACACGAAGAATTGAAAAACAAAATGAAATAATCACACCTGGACCATTATTGCTGAGTCAACGTTAGACCCAGGACCCACGCCCCACGACCATTAGCCACTCCCGTTGTCTGTTTAATATCCATTATTACTTTTTTGGTACTTCTGGAGTGGGGATGTATTAGAAGGGTGAAGGGGGGGGCTTATTAGAGGCTGGGGGCTTAATAAATTTTTACTTTGTTTAGAAATGTCAAATTATCATTAATCAGAAATTTCGACTACAAAGTGACAAAAAATATTTCAAATTAATCAGTGATAACGAAACAAAACAATTTGTTGTTGTACAAAATTCAGCGTACACTTTGAATGACTAATTCGCTTCCAGAAAACTATTTCTATTCCAGTAATTTATTACAGTTTATGTGGGAGCGGCCGGTGTAAATAGAGGCCAGAGGCTTATCAGAAGGGGGTGGGGGAAGGGTTGTCCAATACACACGAGCTGAGTTGGGTCGACTTTTTTGTGAAGACGACCCGTCAAGCGGAAGTCAAGTCGTGCTTGGAGCGAAAGTAAAGTAACAGGAAGTTGCTATTTGAAAGAAGGTTGGAGGAACCGTTTGTAAAACGGTGACGGGTCGTGAGGACCCATCTAGTTTGTGACGAGCCGTCATTTGAAAAGTCGACCCGACTTTTGGAAATGTCTGGTGGTGAGAGACTTAGAAAAATATCGTATGTGGAAATGCGGTACTCATGTAATGATTTGAGCCGCAACTGAAACATAAAAAAGCTTGGATGGGTAGTTGACGACCTTACGCCCCTGTGGGGCTTTGTGCAAAGTACTCCTTAATGGCCCGGTTACTAGAGACAGGTTACCTTATCTTTGGCGTTTTTCTCAAGGTAAAGGTTGGGTTTGTTACCGGGTCCTAACTGAAGAAAGTATTTTATGGCGTAGAACCCTTGCTGGAGGAACCCTTGGGTAGCCACAGCGCATATACTATGAAGGATCTTTAAGTCGATTTTCAAAAAAGCTGGATAGGTCTTTGAGCACCATGCCGAGGGTCCGGCGAGTCGAGCTTGATGAGCTTTAGTTGTTTTGTTCAAATAGGAAGATGCTGTCATCTGATGATCTTTAACTACGCCCGTCTCCACACCAAGAGGAGATCCAATGCAAGTTCCATTGTCAACGAAGAACGCTAAAGCAAACAATTAGAGGAATAACTGATTGTAATCATAACAAAATAGTTATAATTACTTCTAATTTATATAATTCGAAGGGGACAAACGGTAAATAAATGTTGCTTCTAAAAATATCTGAAATCCGTAACTGTTTATCAGTAGGATGCCCATCATTACCTACTAAATGGATAAGGACATATTTTTTTCAAACCAACTCAACTTACAGAGGATATAAACTAAATTTAAAATAAGCATAATGACATACATTAAAGATTAAGAATAATGATAAGACAGTCAAAGCTGTCGTAAGCCACCACCCAAAATCCCAAGTCTAAGTGGTCACTGGCAAGTGATCGCTGCGTATTTACATACACTGTATGGTAACTTGGCCTTTTGCCAGTGCTCATCTAAACCCATAGTAGTAGCCACAAAGATATATAAACCCCATTTACACTACAGAAAAAAAACGGCATGGCAAGGATAAAAACTGGCAAGGGTAGCTAACATTTTGGTAAGGCAAGGATTGTTTACACATGTACCGTTTCACCCTTGCCTGATTTGTTCTAGGCAAGGCTATTTTGTTCCAGGCAAGGCTTAGATTTGTAATTGAGCATGCGCATTGTGCTAATTCAAGTGGCGTCCACGGGATTGTTGATGTTTGAAACCTCCGTACCAAGGAAATCAAACAGAACCGAGCAGAAACGTCGACAACGTGAAATAAAGTACCAGATAAGTGAGGAATCGAGGAAGAAAGAGCATTTCATTAGATACCGGAACTGCCGAAGGAAAAAAACTATTGTTGCTTACGCTCACCTTGATTAACATTGATTAACATTGGTTAACCCTCCAAGGGAAAGAAACCTCTGGATAAATCCTCAGTCAGATGACTGGTTTAAAATGGCTGACAGTACCTTTACCCAAGAGAAGTAGCGCTGTTATCAGAACATGCGCAGAATGATCAAAAGTTACCTTCTAGGCAAGCAGGAACGTTTACACGTTCCATTTTAAGGGCAAGGTGCCGCTTTTCGTCCTTGCCTTACCGATACTTTCAAAAACGGGACAACATCTAAACGTGGTCCCAAAACCGAAAATTAAATTGGCAAGGTAAGGCAGCCTTTGACAGTTTACACCACTCAATTTACCCTTACCTTGCCTGAGGTGAAATTTACCCTTGCCGGTTTTCACCCCTGCCTAGCCGTTTTTTTCTGTAGTGTAAATGGGGTTTGAGACTGGTCTAAAATATTCTAAGAAAAAATCTTAGGCGCTATGGTGATTAGACTACCATCTGCGAGCCACCAGTAGACAGCATTTTTTTTCTTGTTACTTCAAGCGCAAAATAATCTGTCGCGTTTGTTACAGACAGTTTCGCCACAATTTTTTTTCTGATGAGTAAAACTACAAAGCAAAGTCGACAGTCGGCATGCATGCACATGATGGCACATGAGAGGTTTTTCCTACAACGGATTCAGTCTAATAAAAGTTTATTTCAGTACATATAGTGCATGCGTGTTTTATCAATTGTTTCAATGCTTTATTCATGCGGTAAAGCTATTTCGGGAGACACTTCCGGTAGCTCCGACTGTAGTGTACTGCTGGGAACTGGGACGAGTACATCCGGGCATGCAAGAAGGCGTAGAGACGTGGAAGCCATGATGGCCTACTTAGTGTGACTTAGTGAACTTAGTGTTGATTGTGTGTGCCAAAACACTACACCGACTGTGAGATTTATGTCCGCTGTAATACATGATATGACCGATATGTTACAGCGACAATTTCAATCTCTGAATTTCCGGCCGGGAGAGATACAGCAGATTTTGTGTCAAGTAGTCGCCTGCAGGAGTTAAAAACACTAGAAAATTATAAACAGTCATCTGCAAAAGTGGTCGTTTACGAGAGGTTGTCGCTTACAAGAGGTTCTATATATAGTGGTTTGACTAGAAAACGTTTCGGAAATTCAGAAAAGGGGTCGGTTAAAAGAGGTGGTGGCAAAGAGAGGTTCGACTGTAATATCTAAATAGGGAGTGAGTGGGCATCATCCAATAGCCTTGTGACTTGCTCTCAACTAAAATACACGAGTAATACTTTCGAGGCCATTTTTCGAAGAGGTAAACATGCTCTTGGATATTGACACAGTTCTGTCATTCCTCTCGGTTGAGAATCCAATATTTGTGCCACGCATCAGATAAACTTTAAGAGGCCATGTTCCGAGACAAAACCTGGATATTTATCTTGCTCATCCCCCAGAGGTCTCGTTTCAGGCCGGATTTGAGACAATGTACCAGTTCATCAAAATAAACTGAAGTTGCGTCTCCATTTTGATCAAATTCTCGAAAATTCGCACATAACACCGCTTTTCGAATGGATAACAAACTCGCTTCCTTCGACTCGAACACCCATTATAGCCGTCCCTTCATTTCGTTTTAAGCAATAATTTTACGAAACTTCTGGCTGTAAAATCTCGTCATTTAATGGATAACTGCCTTGATGTTACAGAATATCGTATTCCCGAACACAACACTTTAGGCTAACAAAACATGGCTTCCTCCAACACACACACACACCTACTCACCCCGCTAGGTATCATGGGAAACACCAAAATGATTTCCGGTAAACTTCCGGTCCAATACATTACATCCCTCCATGTTTTTTTTTTTTTTAGTTTAACAATACAACATACTATAGCAATGAATAAAACTCCAACAAAAGAATAAAGCATGAGCTAACACAAACTTAAATGCCTTAACATAAAGCAAAGTTCAGTTCCATAAGATGCAAAGTTCAGCTACAAGCAGGTCCACAAATAACAGTGCTGAGTCACCCTTTTTGCAGTTCATAATCATCAAATCGTTTAGGTAGTCTAATAGTTCGAGTTGGCCTTGGGGTGGTCACCTGCTGAACTGGAATCGGGCTAACAATGGACTGCACAGGTGCTGTCAAACAAGTCGGCTCTAAAGGTTCACGTTGCCCCACAATTTCACCTGTTTCGACCATGTCTTTCTCTTCTCGACGTCCAGTGTTTACATTCTCCGAGAGTTTCTCATGGTACTTTTTTACAAATGACACGTTTCGCTTTATCTCAACGCCATCTTTGTTCCTTACTGTCACCTCTCCTCCATTTCTGTCCAGTACTTCACAGGGACTTGGATCATAGTTTGGGGACAGTTTGTTTGTTTTCGTGTTTCTCAGCAGGACTTTATCCCCAGTTTCCACTTGGCTCTCCGCCGCGTGCCTCCTAGCATCAACGTATTCTTTTTGAGACAGCTTATGTGCCCAGTCTCTGTCACGAACCTCCTCGCTGGTGATAGGTGCCTCACGTCTCAGGTCTGGTAACTTGGTCCGCATTTTCCTCCCGAACAATAAGTAATATGGCGTTACCCCGGTCGTCATCTGAGGGGTTGATCTGTATGCTATTAGAAATGTCTGCAGTTCCTGGCGCCAATCTTTCCCGTCAATTTGGGCAATCCGGATCACTTTCAGCAACGTGCGATTTTGGCGTTCCACCTCCCCGTTGGCTTGTGGCCACAACGGTGGTGCTTTGCGGTGTTCTATCCCATTTTCTGCAAGGTAGGCTTCAAACTCGTCTGAGACAAATTGAGGACCGTTGTCAGTTTTGAGTGTATAAGGTACTCCAAATCGAGAAAATATCGGTTGAAGGCTATCGATGATCTTGGCACTTGTAGTTGACTTCAGGATAACTACTTCAAAATATCGGCTATAATAATCGACCACAACAAGCAGATTCTCTCCAGAAGGTAGAGGGCCTAATATGTCTGCAGCACAATCCTGCCATGGTCCGCTTGGTGGGAAGGCTCGCGCCATAGGTTCCGGGGCAACATATTCACTGACAGCCTGGCAACCATGACAGCTCTTGCACAATTTCTCTGCATCTGCATCAATTTTGGGCCACCATACTTTACTTCGTAGCCTGCATTTCATTTTAACAATGCCCTGATGTCCTTCGTGGGCTAACTCCAAAACACGCTGTCTGAGCACCTGGGGAATTACCAGCCTGGAACCACGCAGCAGCAGCTGACCAAAGGTACACAATTCATTCTTCACTTGTAGGTAGGCAGGCACAGTACACCTACTCCAGTCTCCCGTTCTCACACACTCCTTGATATGGTTTAGTTCTGGATCTTCAGCTGAAGCCTCCTCTATTTCAGCGGACATCAGGGAACAAGGTACACTGTTCTCAGCTACAGCACAGACATAGTCATAACGTTCTCCATAATCACCACGGAACTTGCAATTTAGCCTGGACAACGCGTCTGCAATGTTGGTTCTGCCTGGCCTATAGACGACCCTGAAGTCGTAAGCTTGCAAGCGGAGAACCCACCGTTCCACACGGGCTGAAGGTTTTGACTTTGGTGAGTAAATATACTCCAATGGCTTATGATCCGTTTCTAGCTCGAATTCTCTCCCAAAAACATACATGTTAAAGCGTTCACAAGCCCAAACAAGGGCTAAGCCTCTTTTTCTGTTTGGCTGTATCGTCTTTCTACATCGGTCAGACGTCTTGAGGCATAAGCAATCACTCTCCATTCACTGCCCTGCAACTGAGTTAACACTGCTCCAAGACCCACGGGTGAAGCATCTGCCACAATCCTTGTTCTGCCATCTACACTGAAGTAGGCCAGAGCATTTGCATTCGTAATCAGTTCCTTCAACTTCTCAAACGCAGCCTGCTGTTCCGGGTACCACTTGAATTCTACATTCTTGTGAGTCAGTCTCTGAATAGGTTCCGCGACAGATGACAAGTCTGGGACAAACTTAGACACAAACTGAACTAGACCTAAGAAAGATCTTGCCTCGCTGGCATTTTGTGGTGGATCTGCATGTAAGATTGCTGCGACTTTCTCTTCGCTGGGTTTCACACCATTCTGTGTTACTTCATGTCCAAAGAATGTCAATCTTTGTAGTCTGAACTCGCACTTGCTTTCGTTCAATGTCAAACCAGCCGTCTTCAATCGATCAAGTACAGTAAAAAGCCTCTCATCGTGCTGCTTAAGGTCCTTTCCATGGATCACCAGGTCATCTGCAATGTTGACCACACCATCACAGCCACGTAGTACATCCCGGATGATTTGTTGATACTTTTCAGGCGCTGAGGTCACCCCAAACATGAGTCGGGTGTATCTGTAAAGGCCGCGGTGGGTAACAAATGTTGTCACATGTCTGCTCTCTTCTGCAAGAAGTATCTGGTGAAATCCCCACTTCAGATCCATTCGACTGAACACTCTGCTCCCATTTAGGTCTTGCAGAACTTCCTCAACAGTTGGTATAGGCTGGCGCTCTCTGATAATCGCCTGGTTTGCGCGCCTCATATCGACGCAAATCCTGACATCTCCGTCAGGTTTGGGTACAACGACCAGTGGTGAAACCCACCCAGTTGGCCCTTCCGGTACCTCTTCTATGATTCCACTTTCCAGTAATTCATCTAACTTTCTCTCCACTTTTTCCCTTACAGCAAATGGGATCCTTCGGACAGGTTGTGCCACTGGCTTGACAGAGTCGTCGATGTTCAGCTTCAACTCATAACCCTTAAGGAGGCCTACACCACTGAACAGTTCCTTGTATTTGTCCTTGATATCTTGCCCCATAGCCTCTACCCCAACACTGTTCACAGTATGAATAGGTCCAATGCGCAGCAGGTGTAATTTCTCAGCAGTGTCTCGACAAAGCAGGGTTCTGCCATCACCATCCATGACCACAAAATCAGCTTCACAGGTAACATTTGTGTCCCCTGATGTAACATCAGCTGTAAATGTTCCTAGGGTCGGCAGTGGTGTGGTGTTTCCATACGCAAATAAGACCTTAGTTTCTTTGCGGGTCTGACACAGGATTCTCTGATTCTTGAGCCACTCCCAAGTTTCCTTCCCAAGAAGGTTGCATGTTGCCCCTGAGTCAATTAGAACATTTGGCAAAATGACTCCTCCAATCTGTAGGGTTACTATTCCATTACAGTGATTCACCTCATTTCCCACAGAAAACACATACTCAGGTGTAAAATTAGGCCTTTCCCCTTTCTCCGCCTCTCCATCGGTGCAACTATCAACAAAATTTGTGTTGGTCTTCTTGCCCCCATCAGTCACCCTTGGATCCACTCTCCTCCCCCAACTGCTGATGCTTTGTTTCTGCCCCTGTTGGGAACCTCGCTGTGGCCTTTTATGACACTTAACCTTAAAATGACCGACTGCTCCACACTGATCACACTTACGACCTCTAGCAGGGCATCTCCAATCTCTAGCAAAATGGTCCTCTCGACCACAGTTAAAACACTCTTTCTTCTCACTGTTCGCACCAAACTTTACATCAGTGACACTGTTTACATGCTCTGAACCAGCGTTCCCTGCCATTGTTTCCATTTGCAAGTCAACTGCTTCCTGTGCCCTGGCGATTACTAACAGGTCATTCAATGTAACACTGCCTTGTTTTTCAAGGAATTTCCTACGCAACTTTGCTGAATAGCATTTATCAATTAGCTGATCTCTGATGTACTCGTCCTCCCGCTCCCCGAAGTCACATGAGGCCGCACGTTGTCTCAACCTACAGACAAACTGATCAACAGTCTCTTCGCTACTTTGGCCGATTTGCCTGAACACGTGTCTTTCGAAAGGCACGTTAGCTTTAGGGATAAAGTAATCATCTAGTACCTTTAACGTGGCGGCGTAGTCCTTCTCCTCACCGTCGGACACAAGGGTAAAGAAAACTTCTTGTACTTCAAGGCCGGCTGTGTGAAGTAGAAGACCTCGTTTCTGTGAGTCATTCGTGATTCCTTTTCCCAGCACGTACAACTGAAAAGCTCTCTTCCATTTTCTCCAACGTTGTGAAATGGAATGCGGATCTCCCTTAACTTGAAAAGGCTGTAATCCCCCGACTTCAACAGCCACAGGCGTCGAAACTCCACTGCTACTGGCGGCACTCTCCGAAGTTCCCGCCTCGCTCGAACCTCCGGGCATCACAACAATATATGCAACCACTAAAAACAAAGCCCACTTGAAACTACAGCGAAGGTTTCCTTTACCATCCCATCCTCGTCGCCAGATGTAAAATCTCGTCATTTAATGGATAACTGCCTTGATGTTACAGAATATCGTA
Source organism: Galaxea fascicularis (assembly GCA_948470475.1). Classification (NCBI taxonomy): domain Eukaryota; kingdom Metazoa; phylum Cnidaria; class Anthozoa; order Scleractinia; family Euphylliidae; genus Galaxea; species Galaxea fascicularis. Next base: position 10,196,511 of record OX419347.1, read on the forward strand.
TTCCCGAACACAACACTTTAGGCTAACAAAACATGGCTTCCTCCAACACACACACACACACCTACTCACCCCGCTAGGTATCATGGGAAACACCAAAATGATTTCCGGTAAACTTCCGGTCCAATACATTACACTGGCCATTAAGACTCCTGTATGTGTTCTTCTCCGGCAGATAGTTTTAAATCTATTCAACTGAACTTTTCCCCAAAACGTTACCGAATCAGTTTTAAGAGCCGCCCTCTGTAAATATCGACTATCGTCGTTCGGACGAGAAAAAATGAAATTCCTTAAACTTTCTCAGAAGAATGGTCTATATAAGTGATTCACATAAATATAAATTTCAGCTCAGTTCGATTTGTATTTTAGCTGTAGTGCGACCATCTTGGTTTTGCCGCTCTGAGAGGGCTTTCAGCGGCCATTTTAGACCACACTTTTTAGAATTTGCCTTACAAAGAAAACGTTACAAATCCGAACAAAATCGCATTACTCGAAACAAGCAAATGTTTGTTGTTAGGTTAAGAAGCTTTTTTGGGAATTTGATAGAGATCTGATTTTTTTACAAAATTTTTAATTTCTCACCTATTGAACTACTCTTCAAGTGCCAAAAACATGGTCGAGTTTAAAGGAGAATATCGCTAAAGATACATTAGTTGGCATCCTAAAACAGCATCCCGGTTAAAGAACAATGTTTCGTCTGTAAGAAAATGCAATAAAATATTTGGGCAGTTTAAAGGACAAAATTATAGAAGAAGAAGTTTTAACCGTACTTTTGTCAACAAACACCGCCTTCGTAATTAGCACAACAACCTGAAAATAACGATTTACTAAGAATATAATGATAAATTCCACTTACCTCGTAAAATATCAAGAACTGGATATTTCAAAATATATCAAATTATAGTTCCAGTCGGATACAGCTTCATTTTTGATGATTTGTTGTGCGAAATCACTGTAATTACACCGCAGCCGTCGATAAACTGAGTTGAATTCTTCAAAGCCCGTCAGGACAACCATCAGCCGAAAAAATTGTCTTTCGCCTCCTAAGCTGCCGTGTGCAGGGTGTCAAATATTTCTTTGTTATCCTTAATGACCAAAAATTAGTTTAGCAACCATTTAAATCCTGCTTTGAAGTGGAGATCCTCGTCAAGAAATCGTTTATGTTCTGTTCACCTTCCGCCACGATTAAACAAAAACAATGAGATTGCGTTACAGAAACGCGCGCACATCCAGTCGGGTTAGGGTGGGGTTGGGGAGGAAACAAAAATGGAACAGCTCCTAAATATGGCTATATTTTTAACATTTACTGCCAAAGCTGTTTTATGCATTTTGGGTACTAAATAGGAAACTGCTGTCCCGGGATATTGTGGAATATGATAAGCCCTTGTACTGTATATCTTTGGTTGGGCGAGGGGGGCAAGTAAAAGCGACTTACGTACTTGTTTTTTTTTTTTTTTTGTGCATTACACTAGCCTGTTTGTGTTTTGGAACGTTTTATAGCATTTACCATAACAAGGACTTGGAGCCAGAAAAACTACTAAATATGAACATCGTTGGAAATGCTATCAGATGTTACGAAGGGCTGTCGACTGACAAATAGGGCACAACAGCTGATAGTAAGTGGCATTTATTGAGGGTGGCAAAGGGTTTCTTCGGGACGCGTGATGGCCCCAAAATTAGCAGCGTGATGGGTGATGGAACCCAAATAACCCGCGTGATGCCGGCGTAGCTGGTTAGGCCCTTCTGAGTACTAAAATCTCATACCTCCCTCGGTGCTGATTAGAACGCCTACAAAGTTGATAGCATTATCTCTCGTTATTGGCGTCGTTGTCTTGTGAGGGTGCAGCAAAGCAAAGAGAGCTGCAAACATAGCAACATCAAGAAGAAAATTTAATAAGAAGGCAAGAGAAAAGAAAGGGATTCAAAAAGCTTTTTTGGCAGCCGAGCTGCAACTGTTCAGTTGCTATAAAGTTTATGTAGGATCAACTTACGCGTGCGAACATGTACTAGCTGGTTGGTTAGCTGGAAGATTCCTTTTGATTGAAGACTTGTCAACCCACGATCGCTCTTTAAAGTGCACCTAACCCCAAAATATTTTTTCGCTTAAATAACTCTTTGCACCTGTTTGAAACGCACTGCGCCTTTTTGCCTCTTTTTAGCCCTAATCTTGACTTCTTTATAGGCTGTAAAAGTTACGAAATCTAGCCATCATCTGTTGCACGACTGAGCTAGTAAGGGGCATGGGTCTCTTTCTGGGTGGATGTCACAGACTGATTTGCATGCATGTTTACAAAGACTTAATACGATGCATATCAGTATTTTTTTTTTCGTTGTTCTCCACAGACCTCATTTCCGGCGTATTTGCGCAGGCGCTAACGATGAACCGGTAAAACCCGGTAAAAACCTGTTTACGTTTTGTTTACGCTTGTCTTGTGTGTTGAAAAGCAAGGCACAAAGCAACTGTGGATTCCTCGACGGATTTTCAAAGGAAAAAGTTGACCTGTCTACAGCTTTGGCAAATGGTGTCGTATCCAATACGCTCAAACCACTTACAAACACACACGCCGTTCGCGGTAGACCCACACTAAATAATGATGGTGAGCGTGCATTTCGAAACGGGTCGTTCCGCGAACTCGAAGCAAACGTGAAAAATATTATGAGATCAAATGAGCTGGATGAGCTATCAATGAGTACAAAAAGTGCATAAAGGCTTTGACTACCGATGAGAAATGTTCCTTGAAGAAGTTGAGTGGAAAGTTTAGCTGCTGGCGAATACAAGATACCCGTTGATGATGAGATTAGAGGTACAAAGACGAACAGCAGTAGTAACAACAGCAACAGGAAAGCGTCCATGTTGGGTGATGAAGAACCCACGCATCGAAGCGAAGATGCAAGAAACGTTTTTACTTTTATGGCTATTGTCACCAGTATTTCATTTCTTTTGTATACCTTAGATTGTGGATTATCAGCTGTATCAAGTCTGTGTAGTATGTTAGTTTTATGTGTAATCTTGTACCTTCGCGTGTTCTACATGAATGTGTAAGTTTATCAGTTTTATCAACACAACTGTCGGATATACTTGAAAAATGCGAGGTATTTGAGAAGGCAATGCAGTTATCTGTACATGCTCAACTTGATGCGTTAGTGAAAATAAAATACAGAAAGGAATTCAGATCTTGTTATGCTAAGTTTGTGTATTTTAACGACAACCGTGAATGCCATGTGCCAGCAAGACGTTGTGATCGCGAGCCCAGTAGGATACCACTGAAAAAGCTAAAAAGTCTGTCACAGAAAAGCAGAAAACTAAGCTTGTTTGTGTTCCCACGGTCCTGTCGTGTTTATTTCCGCTGGAACGCACTCACACAGGCAGCCCAATGCTTTAACGAATCGAGTTTGAGTCACAATATACATGTATAATTTTATATATTAGGCTGTGCGGAAATCATCCACACCATCCATTTGCCACCTCGAAAAGCCCGAGTGAAGGCCATTACGGCCTCTTGTTTTTGTTTAATCGTGGCGGAAGGTGAACAGAACATAAACGATTTCTTGACGAGGATCTTCACTTCAAAGCAGGATTTAAATGGTTGCTAAACTAATTTTTGGTCATTAAGGATAACAAAGAAATATTTGACACCCTGCACACGGCAGCTTAGGAGGCGAAAGACAATTTTTTCGGCTGATGGTTGTCCTGACGGGCTTTGAAGAATTCAACTCGAGTTTATCGACGGCTGCGGTGTAATTACAGTGATTTCGCACAACAAATCATCAAAAATGAAGCTGTATCCGACTGGAACTATAATTTGATATATTTTGAAATATCCAGTTCTTGATATTTTACGAGGTAAGTGGAATTTATCATTATATTCTTAGTAAATCGTTATTTTCAGGTTGTTGTGCTAATTACGAAGGCGGTGTTTGTTGACAAAAGTACGGTTAAAACTTCTTCTATAATTTTGTCCTTTAAACTGCCCAAATATTTTATTGCATTTTCTTACAGACGAAACATTGTTCTTTAACCGGGATGCTGTTTTAGGATGCCAACTAATGCATCTTTAGCGACGTGAGCCTTTCCCTTGCGCGACAAGATTGAACAAAAGACTATACAAAACCCTTCCCGCAAACCCGCAACACACCAACAGACTAAGTAATGCTACAAATTTAATAAATTTAAAATACATAGAAGATTATTAAACACAGAACTAACAACTCCTAACTTATAATTTAGATATAAAACTAAGCTAACTTAAAAGATAACACTAAATTAATTAATTACTTAACTCTTATATTTACAATCGGACAGTTTAGTTCAGTTCTTTGATAGTCCAGTAATTCCTTGTCCTTGATACTCTTCCAAAAACAAACAAACCGAAAACAACCTACGACCATCAACCTTCTCACAATCTTTCTTCACCTTTGGCGCCCTCCTTCTTTACCTTGCTCTAGCTCTTAGCTTTCATCTTTCTTCTTCGTACTCGCTTTTTCCAACACCTTCGCGCTCGCCGCCGCCGACAAAGGGGTTTTGTCTGTGGGACACAGCTGGCTCCTACCAATGGCTCTTGGCAGTGATTTTTTGAGCGTCGTGGCCTTCGACCTTTCAGTTCGCAAACTTTCCTTCTTCTTGCTTCTCTCCCACTTTCTTTCCTTCCAACTGACAACTGACTGACTGACCACCTTCACCACGAAACTTACATTTTATACAGATGCATACTATTAGCAATTAACACTTAACATACATACGCGGTACCTTACAATCCTATGTTATTTTACACTCTTACGTCCTAAACACGATAACTTTACACTCCTACGATAACGCTTTACAAAATTTACAAGATATTACTTAGCGACGTGCCGCTTCTAGTAATACCCATTTTTTTTTAAGCGGCCGTCGCTTAGCGACGTGCCGCTTCTAGTAATACCCATTTTTAAGCGGCCGTCGCTTAGCGACGTGCCGCTTCTAGTAATACTCATTTTTTAAGCGGCCGTCGCTTAGCGACGTGCCGCTTCTAGTAATACCCATTTTTTTTTTTTTTTTCGTGTCCGCCGTGAGGCCCGTGCCCCGCTCGGTTAGAGCTGCAAGAATTTTTTTTTTGTACTACCTCCACTGAGATTCGAACCCGCGACCTTGGAATCTCAAATCAAAAGTTCTCCGCGTGCGCTTATCACTTGCGCCACTCAGACATCGGTCGACTACATATGTTAATTTTACAGTACATAAGGCATGGCAGCCACGCATCTGGTTTGTCACGCAAACAAATATCCTTTGTGTTTACTCGAGAAAGGGGATTGACAAATTCCAGAAAATCCAAGAATTTATCTCATCTAAACTACCATATTGTCATAAGGATATGCTAAACGATTCCCAAGACCTTTGTTGCCTTTCAACTTCAGCTGTAAACAACACGCACTTGAAATGATGATGCAATCTTTACCTTACTCTGGTTAGCGGGGAAATTTCCCAGAGGTTTAGGCAAACACCGAACCGCAAAGTAATTCTTTCATATAAAAAAAAAAAAACTCTATGGAACCTATCCACGGACTTAAAATGAATTATATCGGGCCTTTGTGATCGTCATGTAGTTGATCTGTAAGACAACGGCCAAATCCTCTTCGAGAATTAAACCCGAACCGAGTACTTGAAATGATCTGAAATGATGGTGCAATATTCGTGTCACGTAACAAGTTGATAGTCACGCAAAGCCGACAGCCACAGAGCGCGTCGTATGGCCTGCGTAAAATGCAGCTTGATTTTAAGAAAAATATAAACGTCTAGAGCATCGTTCAACACATCTTGATGCAAAGATCATAACCTGGATGTGATTAAATCGTCGATTTCCCAGACTTATCGAACAAATCGAACGGCCGGTCATTAGGTGTTTCGGCAGTTTGTTTCTACTAAATACCCATTGAATCTCCATGTAAAATTGAAAAATCGCTCTAAAGCTCAACGATTAGTCAAACTAATACTTAAAAAAAAGGCAGAAGAAACAGAAAAAGAAAAAAGAAAAACCAAAGAGGGTTGCCGTTGCTAGGAGTTGAACCCGGGACTTCCTGATCGGTAGGGGATAAACGTACCTTACGGCCAAGCCCTCTATGAATAAGTAATGAGGTGAAAATTTAAATTTTATAACCATTCTGCTCACGCACTGGTTCAGAAAAAGTAGGACTTTTGCCCAGAGATCAGAAATGAAATGGACAGACACCGAACCGTAAAGCAATTCTTTCATAAATTAAATCGAAGACAGATCTATCGAGCCGATCTAAGGTGAAACTGATTATATCAGGCCTTAATGATTGCGATTTAGTCTATTTGTAAGACATTGGCCGAATTGCGTAACAAGTTAATCGTCGCGCATCACGCTACTAAAAGTGTCTTGGACAGAACTGTTTACTCAAAATTTTAAATTACAACCGACCTAAACTACATCCTAAGGATAAAAGCGGTCCAAATGGCAAAAACGGCCGCTTGAAAATTCTGAGAATTTCTTGTTTTATTTGTCGTGTCCGTCGTGAGGCCCGGGTCCCGCTCCGCCGGAGCTGCAAGAAATTTTTTTTCGCCTGCACTGAGATTCGATCGCGCGACCTCGGGATCTCAGATCAAAAGTTCCTCCTCTTCGCTTATCACTTGCGCCACTCAGACATCAGGCAATTATAGTTTATAATTTTACAGTACTTAACGCGAGGCAGACACGCATCCGGTTTGTCACGCAAACAAATATCCTTTGTGTTTACTCGAGAAAGGATTGACATATTCCAGAAAATCCAAGAAATTATCACATCTAAACTGCGATATTATCATTAGGATACGGTAATCGATTCCCAAGACCTTTGTTGCCTTTCAACTTCAGCTGTAAACAACACAAACCACGCACTTGAGAATAATGATGCAATCTTTACTTCTGAATCTGCTAAGCGGGGAAATTCCCCAGAGACCAGATATAAATTGAGCAAACACCGAACAGCAAAGTAATTCTTTCGTATCAAAAAAAATCTATGGAACCTATCCACGGACTTAAAATGAATTATATCAGGCCTTTGTGACTGTCATGTAGTTGATCTGTAACACAACGGCCAAATCCTCTTCGAGAATTACACCCGAAGCGAGTACTTGAAATGATCTGAAATGATGGTGCAATATTCGTGTCACGTAACAAGTTGATAGTCACGCAAAGCCGACAGCCACAGAGCACGTCGTATGGCCTGCGTAAAATGCAGCTTGATTTTAAGAAAAATATAAAGGTCTAGGGTATGTCACAACACATCTTGATCAACATATCATAACCTGAATGTGATTAAATCGTCGATTTCCCCGACTTATCAAAGAAATCGAAAGACCGCTCATTTGGTGTTTCGGCTGTTTGTTTCTACTAAATACTCATTGAATCTCCATGTAAAATTGAAAAGTCGCTTGGAATCTCAAATCAAAAGTTCACCGTGTACGCTTATCACTTGCGCCACTCAGACATCGGTCAAGTGAACATGTTAATTTTACAGTACATAACGCATGGCACTCACGCATCCGGTTTCTCACGCAAACAAATATCCTTTGTGTTTACTCTAGAAATCGAAGAATTTATCAGATCTAAACGACGGTATTATCATTAGGATCTAAACTACGATATTATCATTAGGATATGGTAAGCGATTCCCAAGACCTTTGTCGCCTTTCAACTTCAGCTGTAAACAATACGAACCACGGACTTGAAATGATGGTGCAATGTTTATCTTTGAATCTGGTAAGCGGGGAAATTCCCCAGAGACCAGACATGACCTGTTTGGGCAAACACCGAACCGCATAGTAATTCTTTCATATCAAAAAAAAAAGGTCTATGGAACCTATCCACGGACTTACAATGAATTAAATCAGGCCTTTGTGACTGTCATGTAGTTGATCTGTAACACAACGGCCAAATCCTCTTCGAGAATTACACCCGAACCGAGTACTTGAAATGATCTGAAATGATGGTGCAATATTCGTGTCACGTAACAAGTTGATAGTCACGCAAAGCCGACAGCCACAGAGCGCGTCGTATGCTTGATTTTAAGAAAAATACAAACGTCTAGGGAATCGTTCAACATATCTTGATGAAAACATCATAACCTGGTTGTGATTAAATCGTCGATTTCCCCGACTTATCAAAGAAATCGAAAGGCCGGTCATTTGGTGTTTCGGCTGTTTGTTTTTACTAAATACCCATTGAATCTCCATGTATAATTGAAAAATCGCTCTTAAGCTCAACGATTACTCAAACTAATACTTAAAAAAAAAAAAAGAACAAACAGTAAAAGAAAAAAGAAGAACCAGAGGAGATTGCCGATGCCAGGAATTGAACCCGTCGGTAGGGGATAGACCTACCTTTCAGCCAAGCCCTCTATGAATATGTAATGAGGTGAAAATTACTGTTTATAACCATTCTGCTCACGCACTTGTTCAGAAAAGATAGGACTTTTTCCTAGAGTTCACAGATGAAATGGACAGACACCGAACCGTAAAGCAATTCTTTCATAAATTAAACCGAAGAAAAATCTATCGAACCTATCCAAGGTGAATTTGGCTAAATCAGGCCCTCCTTAATGATTTAGTTTATTTGTAAGACGGTGGCCAAATTACGTAACAGGTTAATCGTCACGCATCACGCTACTAAAAGTGTCTTGGACAGAAGTGTCTACTTAAAATTAAATCACGATCGACTTGAACTCCATTCTAAGCATAAAGTCGGTCCAAATGGCCAAAACGGCCGCTTCAAAATTCGGCGAATTTCTTGTTACAGACTAAGTTACAATACATCTCTAATTACAAACCACACTACAACGCTGAATTAACACTAGATAATTAACGCTAGGACGATATGAAATACTGAAACCGAAAAACTAACAAAAAGCTAAATAAAAACATGACAAAAACAATGACGAAAATGAAAATAATAGAAATTCCGTGACAATTCTCCTTTAAACTCGGCCATTTTTTTGGTACTTGAAGAGTAGTTCAATAGGTGAGAAATTTAAAATTTTGTAAAAAAATCAGATCTCTATCAAATTCCCAAAAAAGCTTCTTAACCTAACAACAAACATTTGCTTGTTTCGAGTAATGCGATTTTGTTCGGATTTGTAACGTTTTCTTTGTAAGGCAAATTCTGTGAGAATCATGAGCCGTGACTTGTGGTCACGTGTTAGTTTTAGTTACCGCGAAAAGTAGAGTTGAGCTGGTAGTGTGTTTTCGAGATAGGTTTCGAGTGTGTTGTATCGACGATTAAAAGAGTTGCGTTTTGAAGAAAAAGAAGTGCCCTTTTATTCCGATTCCGTTCATTACATGGCGCCCAACGTGGGGCAGTGAAGTCCCCTGAAGCGATTGATAGTCGAAGAGAGTTGAAAGCGACGAGAACAGTGAGTGAATCATGGCCGAAGCAGATTTGGAGCGATTAATTTCGATACGAGGATCTCATCGAGGAGTTGTGACGAAGCTTACGAGAGAAACAGACCATATTTTCAATAATGAATCTTTGGCAAGCAAAGATTTCGAACGTCTATTTGTGATTTACCAGCAGCTGGATACGAAATTGGAAACACTGAGCGATTACGACCAAAGGATCTTAGCAGTATGCGACGTGACAAAGATCGAAAGCGAGATCGAGGAGTCGCAACAAATCCTTGAGAGGGTCATGGAATGCAAGCGAAAAATCGATTTGAAGCTAAAACAAAGGTCAAGCGAGTCAAACGGCAATCAGACTGAGAGCAGTGAAAATACCGGTCAAGGGGCATCGAGAACGAGCCAAGCGAAAGCGAAACTGCCAAAGTTGACATTGCCGAAATTCCGAGGAGATGTGACAGAATGGAAGTCCTTCTGGGACAGTTTTCGATCAGCTATTCACGACAACCAAGATATTTCGGAGGTGGATAAATTCAATTATCTTAATTCAGTCTTGGAGGGATCTGCAGCGAGAGCCATTGCAGGATTGAGTTTAACCGCGTCCAACTACGAACATGCCGTCCAAATTCTTCAGGATCGCTTTGGGAAAACACAGCAAATTATTGCAGCGCATATGGATGAGTTAATCAAGATAACGCCGTGCCAAAATGATCGTCCATCTTCGTTTAGATATGTTTATGACCAAATAAGTGTTCATACCCGAGGACTGGCTTCGTTAGGAGTTTCCTCTGATCAATACGGGAGCTTGTTGATTCCAATAATAATGAACAAACTTCCCAGTGAAATTCGATTGCAGGTGGCACGTAACTCGACGGGTGAAGTTTGGAAAATTGAAGAGTTGCTTGCGACTATAAAGAGAGAAGTCGAAGCACGTGAAACCAGTGAACTTGTAAAAACTAGTGGAGGCGAACGAAAACCTGCTTCATCGTATTCGTCAACGAAGTCTTCAATTTCTACAGCAAGCGCGCTGGTTTCCAAAAATGGCGGGAATCCCGTTCACTGTTGTTATTGCCGAGAACTGCATTATTCTGCTTCCTGTGAAAAGGTTCGAGACCCGTTTCAGCGTAAGGAGATTTTGATCAAGGAACGAAGGTGCTTGAACTGTTTAAGTCCTGGTCATGTTGTGCTCACGTGTCGAAAGCCGAACGTTTGTCGACATTGTAAACAACGACACCATCAATCAATTTGCCCTTCTCTTTCACATTCACACAGCGACACAAGGCCGAGCAGTCCTCCACAAGAATACGTTAGAAACACGACCACCACTACTACCGTTAGAAATAAGGGAACAGTCCTTCTTCAGACCGCCAAAGTTACAGCTATGAATGAAGACAAATCGAAATCAACAAACGTGCGCATTTTGTTCGACAACGGAAGTCAGCGAAGTTATGTGACCAACGACTTGAAATTGCGGTTGAATTTGAGGCCTGTCAACACTGAAACACTCCATTTGAACACATTTGGAGGAAGTAAATTCCGAACTCAAAGCTGTGAGGTGCTTAAACTCCGATTAAAGAAACACGAAGGTGAAGAAATCGAACTTACTGCTTTGAATTTTCCGACAATTTGTTCACCGTTGCCGTCGAAGGTCAGAGTGGACTATCCTCATTTGGAGGATCTTCAATTGGCCGACGATTTAGATGACAGCAATGGAAGGATTGATATGCTCATTGGAGCCGACAATTATTGGGATTTGGTTAGTGGTGAAACCGTAAAAGGCGAGGATGGTCCAACAGCAGTTTCAAGTAAATTTGGTTGGCTTTTGTCCGGTCCGTTGCGTGACTCCGTGACAGCCGATTGCGTCTCATCAAACTTGGTCATTTCAGGGAATTGTCATTTGGCCGCTCACGAAAACGAAGAATTGGTCAACACTCTTGATAAATTCTGGAAAACCGAATCTATTGGAATTGAAGGAACAAATGAAGAGACTGATCAACCTAAGGATGACTTTGTGAACATTAAGCATAATGGTCAGCGATATGAGATAGCACTTCCATGGAAGGACAATTGTTTACCGATACCTGATAACTACAACCTCTGCTATAACCGCTTGAAATCTATGCACTTCAAGTTGAGTAAGTCGCCAGACTTGTTGCAAGAATACGACAACATCATCCAGGAACAATTAGCTGCAGGGATCATCGAGAAGGTAGAAGAGTCCGAAGAGGAAATCAAAGAAACCGCGCATTATTTGCCGCACCATGCGGTCATCCGGAGAGAGAGAGAAACAACGAAACTTCGAGTTGTTTTTGATGGCTCGGCGAAATCACCAGGACAAGAACACTCCCTTAATGACTGTTTGCCTACTGGCCCAAACTATGTACCACAACTTGCAGATGTACTAGTAAGATTCCGATGGAACCCGGTTGCGATTTCCGCTGATATTGAGAAAGCATTCTTGATGATCAGCATCCAGAAAGATCAGAGAGACATGCTGCGCTTTCTGTGGTTCAAAGATCCCTATGTTCTCAATTCAGAAGTTCTACAGTTACGATTTTGTCGCCTGGTATTTGGTCTGAGACCCTCACCAGCCGTTTTAGGAGCCACTTTAACACATCACTTGAATGCCCACAAGGAGCAATACCCCGAAGTAGTGGAGCAGATACGAAGTTCCCTGTAGTCGATGACATGTTGAGTGGTGCCGACAATGTGCAAAAGGGATTTGAACTTTACCAGCAATCCAAGGAACTTATGGCAAAGGGAGCCTTTAACTTACGAAAATGGAATTCAAATTCGCCTGAGCTCCGTCACCTTATCAAGAAGAAGGAAGCCGAAACTGTTGTGCAACCGAAGACCAAAGAGCCAAGTCAAGCAGTTAAAGAAGAAGATGAATCTTTTACAAAGTCTACCATTGGTCCGAATCAAGTGTCACACGCACTAGTCAAGACTCTAGGGGTTTGCTGGGACACTGCATCAGATGAGATTTCATTTGACTTTACGGACCTGATTGAGAGTGCCAATGCGATGAAAGTTACGAAAAGATCCTTGCTTAAGTTATCAGCTAAAGTGTTCGATCCGCTAGGACTTTTGAGCCCATTCACCATTACGATGAAATGTCTGTTTCAGTCCCTGTGCTTGGAGAAGTTGGACTGGGATGTCGAGCTTCAAGGAAATTATGTACAACTGTGGAAGAGCTTTGTGTCTAGCTTGATACATCTGAACAGTGTACACGTACCTCGTTGCTACTTTTCGTCTTCCGCACCAATTAACATCCAGATTCATGCCTTTAGTGATGCGTCAAAGAAGGCCTACGCTGCTGCCGTGTATTTGCGTTCAGAGTATCGAGATGGAAATGTGGACGTAAAATTAGTTTCCTCGAAGACAAGGGTGGCACCCATGAAGCAGCAAACTATCCCGAGACTTGAGCTCCTTGGTGCATTAATCTCTGCAAGACTCGTCAGCTCCCTAATGAAGTCACTGCCACAAGAAATTGAACCGACGTTTTGGGTCGATTCCACCACAGTACTATACTGGGTTCAACATGAGAAACCGTGGAAGCAGTACGTTCAAAATCGCGTCCAAGAAATTCGTAAGATCGTCCCACAAGCCACCTGGAAGCACTGTCCCGGTGCCAAAAATCCGGCTGATTTGCCGTCACGTGGTCTTACAGGAAAGGAACTTGTGGAAAGCTCGATGTGGTGGTGTGGTCCAGATTTCCTAATGAATCCTGAAAACGAGTGGCCAAAGGCATCTCCAAGTCAAACAAGTGACGAACAAGCAATGGTGGAAATGGTTAAGTGCCCCTCAAATGTGACCCACTCTCTTCTGAGCTCACTTGACAACTCAACTATGGTTGACATCGGTGCAGTCATTGAACCGAAGAATTACAGCTCACAAACAAGATTACTCCGCATTACAGCATATGTTTTAAGATTTGCCAGCAACCTCAAAGCAAGATTGTCAGCGAAACCCACCCAGGTTGTGAAAGAGTTTAGTGCTGCTGAGATCGATCGAGCAGAACTTTATTGGATAAAGTCTGTCCAAGCAAGAAGTTTTGAAGAGGAAATTCAATTTCTAAAGAAGAAATCTCAGTTGTCGCCCCTGCCAATAATTCAGCAATTTGGATTGTATCTAGATGAGGATGGCGTCTTGAGATGTAAGGGAAGACTTGGCCATACAGACCTTCCTTCTACTTGCAAGAATCCTATTTTGCTGCCGTCCAAGAATGACTTTGTTAACCTATTGATAAAGGATGTTCATTTCAGAGTCAAACACAGTGGAGTGAGAGACACCCTGACAGCTTTACGAGAGACTTACTGGGTATTACGCGGTCGAGAAGCAACCAAGAGAATCGTGAAGGGGTGTGTCATTTGTCGAAAATTTGAAGCGGTTCCGTTCAAACCTCACCCAACACCTGACTTACCAGAAATCAGGGTTGCAGATTCTCCCCCATTTACGTATACTGGAGTGGACTTTGCTGGTCCCCTTTATGTCACAGTACCCAAGGAACCTCAATCAACAGAGAAGAATTTTGAGAAAACGTACATTTGTTTATTCACGTGTGCTTCAACCCGCGCCATCCATTTAGAACTCACACGTGATCTAGGCGTGAATTCATTCCTGCAAGCATTTCGTCGTTTTTCAAGCAGACGCGGATTACCCTCCACTTTGGTGTCTGATAATGCCAAAACGTTTAAAGCTGGTTCCAAAGAGGTACAAAAAATTGCTAATTCTCCTGAAGTTCAGCGCCATTTCGCAAACAACCGAGTAACGTGGAATTTCATAGTAGAAAAGGCCCCATGGTGGGGAGGCTTCTGGGAGAGACTGGTAAAAAGTGTGAAACGAAATATCAAGAAAACAGTGGGGAGAGCGTCCCTGAACTACGATGAACTGAACACCCTAGTAATTGAAATAGAGGGCCTCCTCAATGCACGTCCCATCACTTACATCTACGATGACGATGATGCTCTTGCACAACCTCTCACACCATCACATTTGATCAGCGGTCGCAAGATAAATGTCTTACCCAATGACGAGCACTTTGAGATAATCAGTACACACAATACTCTCACGAGGAGGCAACGACGTCAAAGACAGTTACTGCAACAGTTTGCGAGGCAATGGCGGCGTGAGTACTTGTTGAGTTTGCGAGAAAGAGCGATAACTAAGTCTGGAGGTGGCAACCCATCCTTAATACAAGTGGGCGATGTGGTCATTCTCAAAGATGATTCCACCGCTAGAGCTTTTTGGAAAATGGGGAAAGTCGAAGAATTGTTACCAGGTGATGATGGAAAGGTTAGAGCCGCTGTCGTTAGAGTACCCCGCCGCAATGGAACAACTCAACTGTTGAAGAGAGTTATTCAGCATTTGATACCTCTCGAAGTCCGAGTAGAATCAACCGACAATCAAGTGCCAGGTCAATCATGTGCTCAAGTTCCAGGACTGCAACAAGTCATTCCGAGAATTCCAAATACTCAGAGGCCGCGCCGAGAAGCAGCAATTCGTGGAGAGAATTTGCGAAGAGAACTTATGAAACTCTGAACTTGAATGGAACTGAATTTTGACCACTGAAGTGGGTCAAAGTGGGGAGTGTGAGAATCATGAGCCGTGACTTGTGGTCACGTGTTAGTTTTAGTTACCGCGAAAAGTAGAGTTGAGCTGGTAGTGTGTTTTCGAGATAGGTTTCGAGTGTGTTGTATCGACGATTAAAAGAGTTGCGTTTTGAAGAAAAAGAAGTGCCCTTTTATTCCGATTCCGTTCATTACAAATTCTAAAAAGTGTGGTCTAAAATGGCCGCTGAAAGCCCTCTCAGAGCGGCAAAACCAAGATGGTCGCACTACAGCTAAAATACAAATCGAACTGAGCTGAAATTTATATTTATGTGAATCACTTATATAGACCATTCTTCTGAGAAAGTTTAAGGGATTTCATTTTTTCTCGTCCGAACGACGATAGTCGATATTTACAGAGGGCGGCTCTTAAAGGTTTTGGCGCGCTTCTCATTTAATCATGTGATCGACAAATGTTTCCTTCCTCGGTTTTCAGTTTTTATGCGTTCCTCTCCTTCACTTTTTTAATTCAAATTCTTAATCATGCGTCGTACAGTTATTAGGTGTATGAAACCATATCTAGATTTAAGCCCGATGGGATAATTTAACAGAGTATTGTTATCACGCTCTTCACTTACCTTTTCTCTTACAGATGGCATATGCCTTTGTTTTAGAGCAAGACAACATCTCCCACACGCCATGTATGCTGGATAGAATCGAACCACAGTATGGTGGCGTTGAATTAAAATCGCTATTCACACGTGTGCTGATGTATGTTACCTCCGAGCTATCTGACCAGACAAATGTACTTGTGTCATTTTTTAACCCCAACCAAAATCGAGTTCGTCTCACACTTTTATATGTGAGATTGGCAACAATAAATGCTCCTTCTGTCTGACTAGCAATTGAAGCCAGGTCGCTGTTAATATTCATACAAGTCTTTCTGGCTTCAGTCCAGTTCGTTAAGGCAGGTATAACACGGTAGCAGAAGTCGTTGAAGTTGACCCAGTCTTCGGGACAATGTACTGTGGGTACGAAGAGATATTAAATAGTTTTAGAACTGGTGGCCACGGGCCCGAGAAAGACCCGAGATCTTAAACATACAATTCAAATCAACAGCTATATATAATTCACTCGGAACTTTTCATAACCACTTGTTAACCGAGAAGGAGGTCTTCAGTGGGAAAATCTCAAAGTGAGGCTTTGCCCGATTGACCAAGCAGTAGAAAGAGTAATACAGCATTCCCCAAGAATTTGGTTTTATCAACGGAGTTGATAATGTAATTTAACCACCGTACAGGGATTTAAAAGCTGACATTTCGAGCGTCAGCCCTTAGTCAGAACGAAGGGCTAACGCCCGAAACGTCAGCTATTAGAATCCCTGTACGGTGGTCAATTTACATCATCAACTCCGTTGTTTACTCCCAACATCTCCCTCACTGCACTTCTGACCACCCCCTCCCCCAATACAACGTTGGTCCGCTCAATCTTTGGGCAATCTGCTTTCGTTTCAAGCGCCACTGATTAACATTGCCCTGGGGATTGGGGATGTAAGTATGGAGGTTGAGAAAAAGGGGTTAATTGGCACCTTCTAAGACGTACGGACTAAAATTTGACACTTACTGTTACAGTCTCTACTTTCGTTCACTTGAATGGTTGTATTCAAACGACTGTACAACGGAGGAAAGTTCTGGCAACGTCGATGTCGTGTTTGCTTTTCAGTGCGAGCATCACATGACCCCCAAGGTGCCCAGTCTCCTGGCGTAAACTCTCCAAGGATACCGTCTACCAATCAAAGAAAGGAGAAAGTTTTGATGTCAGCTCAGAAGTTCTTCATTCGCTGGTTACATTTGTTAAACTCTCCATCAAATAAGTCAACTCTGTTTGTTGTTTTCTTTTGTTATTTATCTTTTTAAGTAATCTACTGCCGAGGGAGATCAAGCCTCTTGATTTTCTTAGCTGAGAAATTGAGATCGTCTCAGCGGTTGTCTGAAAACCTGTCATCAAGGAGTTGTTCTCTTCCAGTAAAAAAAATCACTTTTTCTATCGTGCTAGTCTACACACCAGTAGGTTTGGTAAGCTCACAAGGTAAGGAAGACAGTGTGAAAATAGTTGGCAACAATGGCATTGTAACTGACATTAAAGTACACTTATGATTGGTCGAGAGCAGAAAAAGTAACCCTAAATAGTACTCCATAGGAGTACCTATTAAGTTTCCATATCAACGAAGCGTGAGCACAGCCAAACATTGTAAATTTGAACGTTTTGACAGGTTAAACTGAGCAAAAAGGCACATAAGCTGAAGTTGCCATTCTCTGGAATGATGTGTTGGACTTATTTATAAGAATACACGATAATTTACAAGTCGCGCGACCCAAGACAATTTATAGGTGATTTCCTATACGAATTAAGAGAATAGTTAACCAGCATAACACCAGCCAACCAACTCATGTTTTTAAGAGTTCATGCAAATTAAGTTACGCGATTGTCGATCCCTTGGCGGGCGCTTTGCTCATCACTCGCAGCCACCGCTTACGCCCGAAATAAATCTCGCGCGGGACCTAATGAAGAGCTTGATCGCGGGCTATTAGCGCTCTCAGATTGTAGCCGATGCCTATTCAATTAAATTGTAATGGAGTACCAAAAACAGGGTTGTTCTATAATTCGTCTATAAATTCATACCTAACTTCGAAAAGACGCAGAAAACGTAAAACAGCTAGCACCGTATGTTACCTTCATTGTAGGCAACCAGGTATTTCTCAGGAATTCTATCTTCTTTGGAGCCGCTTGGAGTGGTCAGGGATACTTTAACTCCCTGTGTATCGTTCCCACCAACATGAATAACACTTATTTTGTAGAACAGTCCTGCCGTCAGATTAACACCTGTCGTTCTGAATAAAGAATATATTACTTAATCGTGCGATATGCGCCAATGGAAACGTTCCTAACAATGTTGGGTCAATATTGGGTGTTTTGGGCATCGTGTTTGTTATTACTGGGATTAAGGCATGATTCAATTTATATAGATATTTCATGGTTGGTGAGCGCGTACGATTTTTATTCACGAGTTGTGAAGAATACAACGAACGAGGGAGGAACGAGTTAGTGAGTTTTAATCGTACAAGCGAACTAACCATGAAGTAATTTGTTTATTATTTAAGTACTGAGATTTACTCCAAAGAAACCCGCACTGTTAACTGACTGCAAAAGATCAACGAGCCGCTAACACAATGTCGGCTTT
>OX419347.1:10219664-10247164 GCA_948470475.1 Galaxea fascicularis
GAAGCCAAGAATTGTTAAAATTGAGGACGAATGATACACTTACCTCTCTTTTTTCTGTAATGATTCGGAATTAAACAGACACATACGTTTATACGCTCTCGCTGTTCCCTTGAAGACGCTACCCGATTTAAGACCATAATGGTCAAAATCTACAACCGTTTCAGACTAAAATGGCTCAAAACCCATACTCTTTGGGGTGGCACATGACAAAGTAGCTGTAACTGTCAGCAAGTCAAAATCCATAAACGAGATCGCATCTTACTGATTAACTGCCTAACACTGCTTCAACTAAACCTCTACCTTGTGGTATGCAAGATAGGTCGGATGCCTCATCTTCAATATTCTGCTCAACTCCTTCACCAGAAAATCCAACAATAAGAACCTGATAAGTAAAAATATAGCATTCTATTTATCTGCCACGGTAGTTTTTCTAGCTTTGCCAAACGAAAAACACCTTGAACTGTTTCAGCACTAAAATCAATTGATGTTATTCTCGTTTGTGTAATTTGTTTTGGACTAAGGTTGATGTACTTACCATAACGACGTTTGTCCATATCTTAACTTGTAACCCTGCACAATGCATTATAGGCGAGAAAAAACTAACTCGATTTATCGCTCATTCTAACACAGCGCATCAGTAGACAGTATTCCTTTTTCAGGTGACACTACGAAAGGAAAGTTACTTATTGTAATGTCATTAATTTTTAATGTAAGCGTAATTATCAAATAATTGTGACTTTCTTATGAGGAGAAAAATATTTCTAGAAATGGGCTAAAAAATTAAAAAAAAATTAGAAAGATAAAAAGGATATGCTACATAAAGCTTGGTCGTAATGTAGCAATATAAAGACAAACTGATGACGGAAATCAGTTATATTTTAATTTCTAGAGTTTGATCATCGTAAAATATTAATCCTGCACTTGATATATCTGTTAAAGAAACTATTACTGAAATGTCAACATCTTTTATGTGGACAATAAGGGCATTGTTAAGCTCGTAATATGGAATCGAACATTTTTTTTTACTTTGGGATCAAAATGCTATCAACCTGTAAACACCATGGATTGAAATGCTTGACATACACGAACATACATCAATTCTTCTTTTCTGGGGACCATTTCTGTTATTCTGTATCGAAACAGTTAAGAACTTTGGTCGAATCCGGTGATTTTTGTTCTTCAATCAGTTGGTGCGGATTTGAAGCAAAATCTTGCCAATGTCTGACACAATAGACTACGTGGCAGGTGTTCAAAGGGGGAGGAGAGGAGTGGGCCGGGGGTTCGGGCACGCAAGTAATATTCCCCTCTCCTTCCCCCTTGAACGCCTGCCACGCATAATAGAAGAGGGACTTGAAGAGCTTTCGCAATCTGCCAAGACAGAACCCCTGTTCTGGAATGCTATCCCTTAAAATAGCTCCAAGGCCTGTTACTTAAGTTATCAACGTTTGGAAAATAGGTCTGCACTCAGCATGCATAGCACGTCTTTTCACTTTGATCCCCTACAACACGTTATTTAAATGAAATACGCGAGGAGTCCGCCCGATTACAACCATTGCTTGCTCTCAGTGACGCTCGAATAAGCTTTTGAATGAAATGAAAATTTCCAAAGGTAATTGTGAAACAATTGGGTCGCATCCCCAGGACCAAGCTTGATAAAAGACTAACTCGAATAAGTTGTTCGAACAAAAGGGAAAATAACGCCTAGTTTGTTACTTTTTTGGCTACCTCCAAAAAAGAGCTGTATGAATAACAAAAACATCCCTGAAAGGCGAATGAACTATGTAATTCGTCAAGTTCGAGGTTTACCATCTCTCCTGTTATAACAAAGAGAAAACAAGAAGAGTAATTATCATACATAATTTACATATGGATGATATATATTAATTAAATTATATATGAACTGCGGAAATGAAATCAAAATTAATGAAGAATGATCCTCGCAGTAGTGAACGCAATTTATTTAACTGCGTAAAGAAGCCTAAAAAAATTCAGGACTTCCATCGGGTTTGAACCTATGACCTCGCGATACCGGTGCAATGCTCTAACCAAGTGAGCTATGAAGCCACTGACTTAGGGAGCAAGTCAATTGTCGGTTTTTTTCAGGCTTCTTTACGTACAAGCACGGTAATAACGCAAAATTCCATGTCATGGGCTTCCATCGGTGACCATGGATGAAGGACATGAAGCAGCTGAATGAAACATCCTACAAGTCTGGTTGTCTTGGCTGAATAACAGACTGGAGCAGTGTCGCTTATGGCTGAAGAGACCAGTACTGGAGAGACAGTCTGTCGCTGTTGTCACATGAATGTGACATCTCGGATCTGCTGGGGTTATTGCACCCCTTTCTGCTCCTGTTTATCTGCTGGTCAAGCCATTAACTTTTTCTCGTCCCGTCTTGAGATGTTGGTTCAGGGTGCTTCTACACCTCAACCGAGATCCTTAGGAAAGGGTGTAAAGAACTAAGCGCCTGTTTCATTAGTAGCTATTGTCTTTTTTCTTTTCAAGAATGTTTGTTAGTTCGTTGTGCGTGTGGAATGTAGTTCAGCGTGCCAGTCAAGTAATTTATTGTAATATATTCGTTTTTAGTATTTAAGCCCATGTAATCGTTTTCAGTGTGCTTTTCACGTTTCGCTGTCGAGCAGTTACGCTTTAGCGTAGTTATCTAAATCTACATCGCCGAATTCAGTGCAGTTTCCTCACCCAGCTACTAACAAATGTAAGTGTCGCTTTTGCCGGGTTTTCCACACCGTTTTAGTTTACTTTGGTAACGTTCTTTTCTTTGTTGTATATATTTAGTTTTAACCGCTTTCAAGAACCGCCTACAACCGTCTACTACATCTTCTTTCAGCAACTACTCTTTTATCGTAACAACCGGAGTCTATTAAAGCGCGTTAGAAAACCATGCTAGAGTATTTCTCTCCCCTGTGGAAGCTTCAAACGGTGTCAATGTCAGGAGCCCTCGGGTCACTTTTGAAGACATCCTTAATTGTACCGCAGCTGTGACAGGGTTATCCGTAAGTTTTAAGTAGGAGAAACATTTGGAGTAGGGAAAGGAATGAGGTGACTTTTGTTCACTCGGCTGTGACGCGTGTGGGGAGTAGGTATGGGAGGGGCATCGGTGGGGGTCTGGGGGGGGGGGCTCTCCCCGAGGAAAATTATAGAGTTGGAGGTTCCGAAAACCAGATTTCAGTGCATTTTGAGAAACTACAAGGAAGCTTCGGGCAGAATGAGTGGACATAATTAATTATTCATAATCCCTGAAGCGGCAGATTTGAAAGCGAGCGCGCTTTGAAAACCCCAGAATAAGAGAAGAAAGGGCTCAAATCGGCCGAGTGGGCAGAGCAAAAGTACTCGTGTCACATCACAAAACTGCTAACCACCACTTCGGCCGACGGCTTTTTGAAGAGGAAGGATGTATCTACAATAATAGACAAAAACGAAGAAGTTTCATCAAGTGTAAGGTCTACCATTTGCATATGAAAATCAACAGAAATGAGCCAATTTTTGTATGGAAGCCGATTTCGAAAGAAATTGGTGGACAAGAACCACTATCCATTTAAGTTTCAAAACAACAATTTCAATTTCGTTCGAAAATTGCGCTTCTTGCTTCAGCCAGCCTTTGCTTTTATCACTCATATGCATAACAATGGTTTTTAAGGTTTACAATTAAAGTATTCACAAAACCACTCAGTCGTGAAACAGTCGTGTGCCGCGAAATTTAAAATCCCGGAGCATCAGCTCAGATGATTTATTCAAACACAGAGAAAACATCAATGAACGAGGAAAAGGAAAACGAGCCCCATCGGGAGCTCTTCGAATCCCCGATACACCCATCACAAATTAATATGGTGCCCCCCTACGTTGATGTCAGCCACAAAATGTTTTGTTTACAAGTAAACGGCGAGGTGCTGTGGAAATGGAGGGACATCAGTGCAAAACCAGGAACGGCGTTTGCATTGATCCAAAGAAGCCTTCAACCACTCGGTTACCAACTTGAGGACACATCACGGGATCGCGTAGGAAACGCACTCGCCTCTGTCATCCGAAAATTTCGAAGAAAAATGGAGAGCATAACGAATGGAAAAAAAAAGGAAAAGCCTTCGAGCGGACTCATGGACTAAGGTTGGCATCCATCCGGGGGAAATAAGGCAGTCGCCTACGGACGTTTTGGCGGAGTTGACCAAAGAAAACTGCGACCTTCGTGCTACCGTGGACGAGGAGGCAGCTCATTTGTATTGTGAGAAGCGAAAGAGAGTTTCTCACACCGGCAAAGATTTTACTGATGTGGGACAGAAGCAACAGCAGAGGCATTTGACACAAGTCCAGTAAAACTTACTTGAGAAAGTTACATTCTTGTCCACGAAGTGGTTTCCATGGAAATACAACGCTTCGCATAAAAATTACACTAAACGTAGAAATTGTGAATGAGAGGAAAAGCAGTATTATTTATCCATTGTTGACAGATTTTCAAACCAGCAGCACGTCGCAAAAAAAAAATTACGGATGAGCCAAAATTAAGGCCCGGAACATTTCACTTGATGGCGTTCAAGGATTGTTTTTTTATTTCGGAAAGATTTCCGCAGAGGTTCCTACATTAATTATACATGTATCACTCTAATACTAACCCCGTTCCAAAAACGAATTGACTTTGAGTCACAAAATGCATGCATAATTAATGTCGGGACCTCTGCGTAAATCTTGCCTTTATTTCTTACAAGACTTGCAATTGGGATGATCCAGCTTTACTCCGTTGAGACTGAAATTTTCTGTTTCGATGCGATCATTTTTTTCGCACTGCTGTCACGGCTCGGGGGCCACCGCCATCAGCGGTTATGGAAATCTGCCATGACCTGGAATCGATGAGAACTTGCGATGTTGAAGATGTCATTCAAGGCGACAACGACGAATAAACAACGAAGAACATGGAAGGTGTAGTTCAGGAAGTCTTAGACCTGAACTACAGCATCATAGCTGAAAAGGGTGTAATGCCTTTAAATTAAAACTTCAAAATGTAAAATTGGAAGTTGAAGAATTAAAGCGGCAGATAGTTTATTCAAATAAGCCCACAACTTTTGGGCAGTCAAGCATATCGAGCAAGCCTCATCATGCGGAAATTACTCAACTTCAAGAGAGCAACAATAGTCTCATGGATACTGTGCAAATACTTGCAAATTTGCTTTCTAAACAGTCCTGCTATTCAGGAAAAGATCTCTCAAATACTAAGGTGTCTCAAGAAAAAAATCACTATTGAAACTGTGGCGGATCATAATGATTCATCAAGTCAGCAGAGTGACATCCCATGAGTGACCGTGAAACCCAAATCGAACAAGAACAAAAAGAGGGTAAGAAACCTGAAAGAGAGCCTCAGGGGGATCATGTAAGAGAAACGCTACAACCTCGCGTACCATCAGCGGATGGACGGCCTGAAACTTCGATTCTGAGTGACTCGATGTTAAAATTTGTAAATGGAAATCGTCTTTCAAAACCACTGGAAAAGAAAGTTTATGTGAAGTCATTTCCAGGAGCTCGTGTTGCGTAAATGAAGCATTATGTGGTGCCAGCGTTGGAAGAATTAAACCCTGAAGAAGTTATTCTCCATATTGACACTAATAATCTACGTGATCAAGAAGCGTGGGAGGTGGCCGAGGCCATTGTAAACCTAACAAATGAGGTTGTGGCCATTCAAAATCCTAGCTATGGCCCTGAGCTGTAACATAGAAACTCGAAGAGCGCACGAGACTGCGTTTGTGAAAACGAAACAAGGACTGCCGCTTCAAAAGCAAACCCGGAGGTTTAATACGTTGTAGGACAGTGACCTTTAGTGGTTAGGGATAACGATTAGCTTTCCGTTACTGTGATAATTGTCTCTAGAAATAGTAATCGCAAATCTCCGAATGCGTTCAACCTCCTTCTGAGCCAGGGTTCTAGAATCTACCGGGTTGGCGCAGTGGTGACAGCGCTCACCTTCCACCAATGTGTCCCGGGTTCGATTCCCGGACTCGGCGTCATAAGTGGTCTGAGTTTGTTGGTTCTCTACTCTGCTCCGAGAGGTTTTTCTCCGGGTACTCCGGTTTTCCCCTCTCGCCAAAAACCAACATTTGGTTTAATTTAGAGTTTATTTGATTTACAGTCTCCCCAATTAGTAGAGCACTCGTGTTCAGCTAGAACGATTTGAGACTTATTATTATCATTACTATTACCGTCACAAACTGTTCTATAACAACCAAATCCACAATAGAGCGTTTTAACTCACGTGACCAGCGGCCATATTGGTTCAATGAAACAAAAGAAAGTATTTGCATTAAAATAGAGTTCAATTCCCAGAGGGTTAGCTTGGTACACCAATATGGCCGCCATTCCTTTGTGTCGGGAACGGGTATCCGACAAATAAGTCACAGGTTTAGATTTATGTCTCAATTTGTTTACTGTTTCTTTCGATTACAGATTCCTTCGGTTCTCTACAAATCTCTTCTCTCTCTCTCTCTCAAAACGATCTTATTACACTGTTTCACAATCAGAGGTTCACTGTTCAATGAGGATTGTCTTTCACTTAGTAATGATAATAGTAATGTTCTCTTGTCACGTTATGTCACGCTCCCGACATTTGTTTTGGAACACCAACATGGCCGCCGTGACGTCATGTGAAAACGCTCTATTGGCTTTTCAGTCGATAATAACTGTCCCTCTCTCTTCCCCGGCCACCACTGGCCTCTCTAACCACCTCTAGCACTTGAGAGAAAATAATGACACAGTAAAACAAAAGGAACACCTGCCCCTTTGCCTGCAGTACAAAGACTGTCATCACTGTTAGTCAGCCAGCAGGCCACAGCCAGCCAATAGTCAGTGAGTGAGTCAGTCGTGAAACAGTACCTCAACTGATCAACCAATACATAAGTTAATCAAACTTTTATTTAAACGCAACGAATAAAGCATGCATAGTGTTACATTCAGGTTAAATATGATAACGTGATTATACTTACACACCCTGATCTACAGTCAGATAACTGCAGGGGACCGGGTGTATGTATGTTTTCCTCACTGGGCCCTTCCAACATGCAAGGCCTGGTTCATGCCAGTAATCTGGGTAAATAAACTAAAGTTAACTTACAGTATAATAATTATTATACTCCTGCACTTAAAACTGCAAAACTAATGGTGTATGCTAAAAATTGTTGGTTCTGCAAAATAAAACCTAGCCTAAAAATCAATTATCAAAATCCAAAAGCTCTTAAACCATCAATGTCTATTCCTGTAGAGTGATGTACTTCACTGGGCCTGACAAGAACAACACACTAAAATAACATGCTTAAGCGAGTTAAACAAACGAGTATGTCGACTATGAAAACATGGCTATACTTAGAGGTAAACCGCAAGTTTTAAACCTGATCTGCAGTCTGATAATTAATATTTTTAATTACTGCATTATCCTGGTACACTTCACTGAGTGCGACGAGAGCAACACACCAGTTACACACAATAATGAATAAAGCACATGATTCTACATTCATGTTTACTATGAAAACATGACTTTACTTTCATGTAGACAGGTTGTAAACCTGATCCAATTGGATTACTTTTTTTAAGCAATTCTGGTACACTTCACTGAGTGTGACGAGAATGCCATGTCAGTAACCTAGTTGAATATACAAGTCATACTACTAACAGTCTAAATTTAAATACCAAATGGCTACACTTACAAATAAAATTTGTACTGGGTTGAGCTTAGATATGAAGTGTCCTTTTCAAAAACGTAGTTCAGCACTTTTACAAAACAGCTTCCAAAATTTGCTGAGAAAAAGGTAAATGCCCAACTACAACTGCTTATTACCATGCACCAATAACCTAAGCTTACATTGTTTTTAATCAATGTACACTTGACTGAGTGTCACAAATGTTTCTGGAGGTCAAGTGATGCAGGACTACAACAAATTTCTATACAGCATTACTAAGAAAATTACCGTAATTTAGACATTCCAAAATGCAGTTTTCCTTGCTCAATTCATTAAATCTTTATAGTTCCGAGACAACTGAATACACAATCAATGACCTTGAAACAGCTACAAACTATAAATTCAGACCTCTCTCCCCATACACTTCTTTGAATGTGACCAGACAAAAGTTTTAAGCTCAACACATTACAATTAAGACGCAGTGCACACTAAAGCTGAAACTTGATGACAGATCAAAGGTTCCTCTACAACTGGATAAAACCATTATGCACATGCTGCTTTCGAAATATCAAAATTCAGCTGGACAGCGAGGCACCTACGACAAAAGCAAAGGAAAAATTGATGAAAGTTATGTTAATCATCTTTCACATTCCTTGGTATTCATTTATATTGTTTTTGTCTTCAGCTCCTTTCTACAAGTGTATCAACTGAATTTTGATATTAATTTTTGAAAGCAGTCTATTCTTGAACACTTTTGTGGGCAAGAAAAGCAGGGCTCGAGACGAACAGTTACCACGTAAAAATTCAGATTTGGCTATAAAATGTATAATTGCAGTTCTACTAGCCTCTAATTGGCTAACGAAAAAGAAACGTTTTATTTCTGTATTTGATGGCATTAGGTGGCAGATGGAAAGTTAAACACAATGGGAATGACAAAGTGTAGATATCTCAAGTTTCAAGCACTTCGTTTCAATTCTAGGTCTTCTGAGCTGTTACTACATGTAGTGAGGCCGGGGCTGCAAAAAAACCACTCCTCCAAAATACTATTGATCCCAGACGTCCTTTCAAATGGCTTGAACTTTGCGTCGCTTCACGGACCATTGATTTCACTCTGCGGTTTCAAAAATGCTAATCACGTGACTCAAAATTTGATCTCGCGCGCCTTCAAAAAGTTAAATTGGCGGCAAACGGAAAACACTGCTCCAATTCATTTTTTTTTTGTCGCCATTTGCCGCAAATATGGTGACTGTGTAGATAAAGATATTTTTATGGTGAGAGGTTTGACAGATGCAAAAATTTTAGACACTGGCGTTCTTGATTCTGACATTCTTACTTGACCACAGTTGAATGTAAACAACCGGGGCAGTGTTGCTCGTTGTCCTGGGTTTCAATTTGGCAAGCGCGCGAGTTCAAAGTGAGTTATGTGATCGACACTTTTGAGACCGCAGAGTGAAATCAACGGTCCGTGAGCAGGGGTTTCAACAAGAAAAAAAAGTAGCAGGAGGATATTCAGAAGTACCCGGAGGACTATTGCGCTGCGATAGCAGCAAATTGCGGCGGAGCCGAGGTTTATGCCGAAGTATCCGGCGCAAACGCTTAAAGTAGCCGGTGACTTGCGTCGGGCGCCAGCTTAAATTGAAAACCCTGCATGAGGCGACTCAAAATTCAAGCCATTTGAAAAGACGTTTGGGATCAATAGTATCGGGCTGTTTATTATTGAAGGACCCAGTGCATAACCGACCTGTGGTGCTCTGAAGGCTCGTGTTTTTTAGACTTCATCCAAATTACGAGCTAAATTTTTGCCTGGCAATAGGCATTTTATAACGGGACAAACAAAAGAAGTGGAGTCAAAAGATTAATTTGCAAAAGATGCTGCTGGGGAAAAAATTAATCAGTTTTTGCATGACTGTGTTATTTATTGAAAACAGAAACAGTCTGTTCACTACCAAATCAGCCGTGTTGCCAGCACGTTGTCCTTTTAGTGCAGTGGTGATCTGAGTCACCTGACTAATTTCTGGGGTATGTGAGTACAAGTCCTGCTCAGGGTATAATAATTTTTTCTTCAATGAAAATGTCATCCAGAAGTAGTCCATATATATTCATCTCACCACATGGCTACAAGCCCAAATATCTCCAGTGTACATGTAATAATTAAGCACCTGGCAAATCTACAATATGTAAATCTAATTTGTATGTGGAAATGTTTACCTCATAATATCAGCTGGAGTTGAGGACCTTCACACCTCTGACACCTTCAGTTCTTTAATAAAACAGAAAGAGCTAAACTGTGTCAGTAATTATTTTTAATTACTAAGCACCTTTTCGAGGATGCTAATTCCGTTGAACCTTAAACTGTACATGAGATGTATTACCACTACACTTAAGTTTGCACATTAAATTGTAAATTCAAAAACTGGCAGATTATACATGTAGGTACATGAACAATACAATATTAATCACAAACTATCATTACAAGGGTCATCCAAAGAGCAGATATGGTAGTGATAAGATGTGGCCAAATTTTCACAGCATCAATGTAAGCATGGCCATTACAACATACACGATTTATTAATTCCAACAAAAGAACAAAACATTGCATACCACAAGTCATCATCGTCATCAATGCAACCAGAACTCCACACTGCTTCTCCCAGCTGTATGTCTCGTCATAGTTTGAGCGCAGCTTGGAAGCTTCCTCAAGACGTTGCTTCCGCTCGGTTTCTCTCACACTCTTGATCCTCCCAGCCCATGCTGCAGCTTCTTCAGAATCCACAATGGCTAAATTGCCAAACTTCACTTGTCTGAGTGCTTCACCAAATCCTGTATCACTGTGCACAAGGATTGGAAGACCAGCTGAAAGAGCAAGAAGGGCCTCCAAGCCAAATTCCTTTTCACAAGAAGGCATGATGGCCAGGTCAACCTCACAAAGCAACCTTTTCCACTCTTCTTTGTTCTTTGGATGGCTTCTAATGGTAAGCTGGCTTTTAGCAATGCCAAACTGATGAAATTTTGCAACAAATTTCTCCTTTGCTTCTTCCCCTGCACCAACGTAAATGAGATGATATGATTTGTCCTTCAACTCTGCCACTGCCATGGCAGCAATGTCCAGTCCCTCAGCATGAAACTTATCGGGATCATTTCCACCTGTGATCAACACACGGAACTTCCTACCATCTTCAGCAGATTGGTTTATGTCTAGTAATTCGCTGATAATTCCTGGAGTGAGGTCAAAAACTTCCTTGTTATGGTATTTGAGAGAAGCAGACAGGTTCTCTTTCATCTTGGGTCCAGTAGCAATGGGAAGATCAGCCCTTAAGCAAAATGCTCCATTTATTTCTTCTGGACTGAGATCTCTCTGGATAAATTTATCTGAAAATCGATGCTCTCTGGCTAAAAATACACTTTTGCACTGAAGATGCTCTTTCCAAATGTGTGCAATTTTCCCCATTTCCTCTCCTATCCCAATGACAATGTCTGTGCTGGAGTGCTTCGGTGGAAAAACCAGCCAATCAGTCGGATTTATGTGACCTGGTTTTTCATCTGCCTCGATGATTCTGATCCCATCTCTCTGAGCCTCTCTCTTTTCAGTTTCACTGTAAGAATCTTTAGGGACCACTTTTGTTACTTTCACCTTAGGATGTTTTGCCAATTGCTTAGCAAGCTCACTGCTAAAGAACTGCTCAGCAGACCATTCCCGGTGATCATCCAGGATAGTAACTTCCACTGGTCTCCCTCTGGGTAACTGATTATTGCACTGCTCCAAGATACTTTCAACATGAAATCGCCCATTAGCACCATCAAGAAATAGCTGAAATAGAGAATCTTACAAATTATTTATGAATCTTAACATTGGTAGTTCATAGTATCATCCAGGGATTCCACTAGTTACAAGATTTGCAGTCTAGGCTATTAAACTTTGTCAGGGCTAAAAGCCTTCACCCAAGGCTAGGTGTGAACATTTTAAATAGTCTTACTTCAGAAAAGACAGAAACACTTGTAAATTTTACTGTGCATGCCTTGATATATTATTATATTTTGTTATTAATGATATTGTTGTGCATGAGTCCTGAATATTTTTTCAACACACTTTGCTGCCAGCTACAGGGTATGGTATAAATATTATGTTGTGATTCAATTTTATCCACGGTTTGAATTCTGTTTTTCTTTGTTTTGAACTCTTTATCATATATGTACACTAATTACCATACTTTGAAACAAAGGAAAATACAGAGATTTTTATTGTTTGACAGATGGCTTCACAGTAACTCTTTGGCAGTTTTCTAAGGAAAACTAAATCCTGAGAGAACTGCCCAAAGAGCAGTTTTCTTAGGATTTTGCATGTATGTTTTTCCAATCTTCTTGCACTGTAACCTTTGGCAAAAGAGTCAAGACTTGCAACAGTGCCGTACTTTTCAGACGAGAGTTGCTTTGAGACTCAATGCTTGTTCGGATCTTTCTTTATACTGACAGGCCAGTTTACTCAATCCATGAGTCAACTTATATTACATGTGCATCAAGATTTCGAGAGCACAGAAAAATGCCACTGATTTCTTAAGGCTGGTTTTCACTAGCGTATAAGCACAATCATAAACATAAGCACAAGCACTCGCATAAAAACATAAGAATGATCCCACTTATTTGTCTTACAGTGTATGCTGTTTTCACCAGACATAAGCATAAGCAGAAGAAGAACGGAAGTGTTCATTTTTCTTGTGCTTATGCTTACGTCGAGTGCGTTGCTGGTGAAAACAGCACAAGACAAATTAGTGGGTTCGTTCTTCTTATGTTTCTGCTTATGCTTGTGCTTATGTCCCTGCTGTTTTCATTTGCACTTTTGCTTATGCTTGTGAGTGAGTGAAAACCAGCCTTTACAGACGTGCTACCGACTTGTGAGTTTCCAGACTTGAAGAAGCAAACAAAAATCCTGTGAGTATTGAGACTGAGCTCAACCATTAACATAAGTCAATCATCGATGCCTGATAATTATTTAACTGCCAAACTTATAGTCTACATCGCATTATCAAACAATAAGTCCTTGATAATCACTTCATGTCTAATGTCAGTGTTCCTCTCCACTAAATTCACACAGTTTTGACAAGAGCTTACCCTAGATGGTTAATGCATATGCTGTGATTTAAATTTTTACCTCGTTTAATATTTGTTGAACCAGTTTGATTTTTATTTTCCATTGTTTCATGGTAATAAATTTGACCCAAAGGAAAATAGAATTAAACTGATTCAAAAAATTTTACAGACTACCAGCTTGCTGAGAATAATAATAATTATTATTATAATACGAGAAGTCGGAGTTTCAAAAAACACGTGCGCGCGTCGGGATAAAAAGAAGCATATAATTTTCTTCTTTTGTCATGCAATATACTTTCACGAATTTGCATTCAAAAACCTTTTTATTTTTAATTTTATCCCGACGCGCGCAAGTGTTTTTTTTGAAACTCCGACTTCTCGTATTGATTATTATGTATAATTATTATAAGGAATAAGAGGTTAATTTCGAGCCTTCTCGTGTTGCACTACTGAGCACACTCTAGGAACACTTCAAGGGTGGCACAGTTGCAAATGTGACTAAACCTCATCTGGCATAACTCCAACACTAGTGTGTTTATACCACTCCAACACTAGCTGGACCAACAGAATGCCGAAAGGAATGTTAAATCGTTTAACCTAAAGACTTTGAAGTCCATCTCAGAGTCCATGCCACCTCTTTCCTTTCTCCAACCCACTTGTCCACTAGTTATACACCCCCTGAGTTCCACTTAGCTTTTGACTGTGAGAGCACCAATTATACATTGCAGGAGTGTGGGACTGCATCAGCATTAGTTATACACTCGCTGAATTCCACTCACCGGTAGCTTTTGACAGCAGGAGTGTGGGCCCAGTCAGCATAAAATGCAGACTGCAGCCTGCAGACCAGGAATAAAAGGCAGACTATGGGTAAAATACAGACTGCAGACTGCAGACCAGGGATAAAATACACTGCACAGACTGGGGTTACAGTAAAGAAATAATAAAAAGTCGCAATCGCAAGGGCAACTGAGGTAGAACTTCCTCAGCCTTGTATGTGACATTTTATTCTGTAAATATCTAGAGAACAAAAATATACATGTCCAAGTGAGGGCAAAAATGTAAGGAAAGTGTACAAAATAGAAAAAAACGCAAAAGAAAATGAAAAACAACGAAAAGGCTTACCAATGCTCACAGGAGTTCTGCTTCGGTCACCCTCGCACCGAAACATGGTAAATATCAATGCTGACAGGACGGGAAACACAACGTGAATGAATTAAAAAAAGGTACGAGAATGAATATTATGAATATTAGATGAAATTAACATAACTTGAGAAATAAAAAAGAGTGTGCAGAATGTGAACACTAACATAGTGCCAACGTGCATGCAAAGGGCAATTAACAAAAATGACAAATAGATGCAACTAAATCGAAAAAAGCCAAAACATCCTCAGGGCCTTGGCTGAATTAAACAAATTCAGCAGACTAAGCTAAAGTCATTCAATAAAAGACGGAGTAAATGAAAATGTTATTTCTGACGGGCGAGCTAGGGAATAAGGCTGAAATAACTATTTTAGCGGCACGAGATACAACAAGGGCCTGGGTTTCAGCTCGGGGCATCATGGGTAGGGTTGTAGGGTATATAAGACTGGGTATAACACGTGGTTGTCATCTAGGCTTCAGAACCAACCGCGTTCTTTCGTTTCGCTTCGTTTAATTTTTTCTCTTTGCCATGCGTATTGTCAGTTACTAAAGACGAAGTGTCCGACCTAATTAAAGGCAACAACGATTAGTTAATGGGCTCCTTTTAGGAGCTGTTCAAGGACACTGCAGGTCAGATTAAGCATGCTTACGAAACTTCGACAGTACAGCAAACGAAAGAGATAAAGAAACTGAAATTTCAAGAACCGCGCAAGTTTAAAAGAAAACACAACGAGGACCAGTACAAGTTCAATCTTAAGCTCTCGGAGACCTTCGACCGCGTCAAGTCCGCCGCCGAGAAGTCCAACCTTGAGAAAGTGAAGTCTGACCTCATGGAACGGCAAAAGCATATTCTTCTTGCTGGCAAGTCTGAATACGGTTGGAGAACGGTCGAAGAATACAAACAACACGATCTAGCAGATGATTCGGAGAACGAAAATCGCATCTACAGTGCTGAGAGACGTGCCCGTGCGGTTATGTCTTCTTGAAAGAAGAAGACGTCTTCAGCAATGGCTGTGACCAAAAGATCTTCTCCGTTCCGCGGGTCGGTTTTGTCTTCAAGTTCTCAACCCGAAACTCTGCCTTTCCAGCCAGCCACATCTAATTCTAGTCCTAACATTGGCACATGCTTCGCTTGTGGAAAGACCGGGCATTGACGTGCCCACTGCCCCGCGATGACAAAGCAGTCCGGCTCTCCAACTTCAAAGTGACCAGATGAGTAGGATTTATCAGGTGTAGTCCTGTCTTGTTTTGATCGTAATGATTTTATTTTGGAAGCTTTGAGCCATGGTCAGCCTGATTCCAGTTCTGACCCAACTTCTTGCTATGTTTTCCCGCTAGTTTTAAGCTCGTTTCAAGATTTAACAATGTTTTGCTGATATTGATACTCCCGCTCAGCTCTCAGCTCGTGGAAGGCTTCGTAAATGCATTGATTTTTGGCGTTCGTTAGAACATTTCTCAGTTCATCCTGAATGTCATTATCCAGGGTACTAGATTCCGTTTTTTCATCTTCCCACACCTTTTTCCAAAGCTGTCAATGCCTTTTGTGTCTGAAGCTGTTAATGATCTACTCAAGCTTAACCATGTCGAAGAAATTTTTTGCGCGCCGGGCATTATTTAATCACTCTCCGTTTTTACTCACAGTTCGGGTAAACAAAGCCTGATCTTAGTTCTAAGGCATGTGAACGCTTTCATCTACAAGCAAAAGTTGAAGCGTGATGACTTGTCCGTTGCCATCCAGTTTTTCGAGAAGATCTATTATTTATTTTAATTTGATCTGAAGTCTTGTTACTATCATATTGAAATTTTCCCAGAGCAACGCAAATACCTCACATTTGCTTGGGATTTTGGCGCTGGAAGTTCAGATGCTTTCAATTTTCCGTTCTTCTGTTTGGCCTTTCTTCTGCTCCTTTTATTTTCACCAAGATTCTCAAACCGCTTCAAAAGTCCTGGAGAAGTCGGGGCATTCCTATTTTCTTTTTCCTGGACGATGGCCTAGGAGAGGGAATCGATAAAGTTTCTGCCAAAATTCACAGCTTAGCCGTTCATTCTGATTTACTCAAGTTTGGGAACCAGTTCAAGTTATTACTTGGCCTGGAGTTGTTCTCAACACCATTGACGGCTCTGTTCAGGCCACCGATGAACGCATCGTAAAATTGACTTCCGACCTCGGGTCATTGCAGGCACTGTTCGCAACAGTCTGTTTGCAAGGTTCACGTTTAAAGCGTCGCTATCGTTGCGGGCCAGATTATTTCACTTTCTTCTTGCGTGGGGTCAGTTACCCGTATTATGCCCAGGCATCTCTTTTCAGGGGTGAATTCTACTTTTTCCTCGGATACCGAAGTTTCCTTGTCGGGTGATTCCATTCCGGAGATTCACTTTTGGGCTAACAAGGTAGATTCCCTCAACGGTAGGGTTTATTGGGGGTACAATCGCTACCGGTCCGAGTTAGTTT
This sequence comes from Galaxea fascicularis, assembly GCA_948470475.1. Taxonomy (NCBI): domain Eukaryota; kingdom Metazoa; phylum Cnidaria; class Anthozoa; order Scleractinia; family Euphylliidae; genus Galaxea; species Galaxea fascicularis. The sequence continues at coordinate 10,236,012 of OX419347.1, forward strand.
CTCCGATGCTTCCGATTCAGCCTGTGCGCATTTGTCGAGTCCGACTTCGAATCGGTTTTCCATCAGAATTGGTCCCCTGAGGAAAAAGTGCAGAGTTCTACTTGGAGAGAACTTAAGACCGTTTATCTCGCTTTGGAGGCCTTTGCAGGTCGTTCATGCAACGCAAGGGTCACCTGGTATTCAGACAACCAGAACGTTGAGTCTACTCTTCTCAACGGCAGCAGGGAATTGGATCTGCAGGCGTTAGCTTTTAAAGCCTTTCAGATTTGCTTTAAGTATCGTTTTTCTCTGGATGCTAGATGGGTCCCTAGGGATCTTAATGTCGGAGCCGACTCCATCAGCAAGCTTGTTGATTTCGACGATTATGCTATCAATGATTCTGTTTTTCAGAGTATTAATCATCACTGGGTAGTACTACCGCATACCGTCGATAGGTTCATCTGTAGTTACAACACCAAGCTGCCAAGGTTTAATTCCCGGTTTTTTCAGCCCGGTTGTGAGGCAGTTGACGCCTTTTCTCAGGACTGAGGATACGATAATAACTGTCTCTATCCCCCGGTTTGTCTAATTGTCAGAGTTCTTAAACACATGGAAGCGTGTCTTGCTAGAGGAACCCTAATTTTACCAGTATGGAAGTCGTCGTTCTTCTGGAACGTCTGCGCCATAGACGGTGTGCACTGGAGCAGATTCGTTATTGACTGGGTCTACTTGCCCAAGTTCCAGGAATTACTGTCAAAGGGAAAGCCCGTGATTCCTTTTTTTTGGCACCAGATCGCTTGATTTTGATGTTGTTGCTCTGCGAGTCGACTTTCGCTGCCCCAGGCCTCCTTTATGTCGTGACGGGTTTTGCACTTTGACTTATGGAAAGTGTCACTCTTGTCATTAGACGCTACTTTAGTTAAGTGTTTGTACGCCTTTGCGTGAGCTGCCTACTATGTTTTCATGTAGGCCATTGTTTGGTCCCACGGTGGTACCATAAATTTCCATGCAATAAAGGGCTTATTTATTCGTTACATTTTTATGTGTTCGTTTATTCCTGCCATTTCCCCCGTCTCTTATCGGTTTGCCTTTGTTTCTGTTGTTGGTTTTTTCTCAGTATTTCTCGGGTTGTTTTTTTTTTTTGTATTTTCTAGATATCTTCCAATCCAGGTTTTGGGACTTTGATCCGGTCGCTCTGCTAGACGGTACCATTCAGGGGTTAGCTGACAGATTGAAGACGACAGTACCGTCCTCAAAGGCCATCAGTACATCCTTGCTGTACTACCGTGCTTAGCGCAAGTGGAAGCAATTCGCCATTAGTACGTTTGACGGGAATGTTTTCCCCGCTAAACCCTTTCATGTTGCATTGTACTTGCAACACCTTACTTAGCAATTGCATTCCCCTAGCGTAATTGATTCTGCCTTTTGTGGCAAAAAGTGGGCACGTAGTAGCCCTGGTATCCCCTCCCCCACTGATAACCCTATTCTCGAGGCCGTCAGGTCTGCCTCAAAAAAAAATTATTGGTACTGCCATTATTAACCGCAAGGAGCCCATCTCATCTAGTGTCATTCATCTTATTAGCCGTTCTAACCTTAATAACCCTGTTGAATTGCGCCATATTACCTTGTATGTTTTGTCATTTGCTGGCTTCTTTAGGTTCGACAATGTCTCCAGGATATGGAGGAATGACATTTTCTTTGACGAGGGAGTCATGGTTATTTAAGTCCCCAAAAGTAAGAACGACCAGCTTCGTTGGGGAGACGAAGTAATTATTTCTGAGCTTCCTGGTACCACGTGTTCTGTCAAGCTCCTTAAAAAGTATCTTACCAAATTTCAAATTCCTCCAAATTCGTGGGATCTGATTTTTAGACCCATTTCTAAGGGAAAGGATTCTCATAAGTTTGTAGCCCCTGATTGGCCTATTAGTTACGGCTCTATGGGAGAAGCTTTCAGGCTGGATTTGAAGTCCATTGGGGCTGACCCTTCCTAGTTCGGGCTGCACTCTGCGTTCGGGTGGCGCGACTATGGCAGCTAACAGTGGTCTCTGTGACAGAGTGTCAGCGACAAGCTCGCTGGAAGTCGGTGCAAGCCAAAGACATATGTTGATGACGTTCTGGATCAAAGACTTTCTGTTTCCAAATTCCTTGGGCTCTAACCCATACAAGCTATTAGTGTCTATTTATCACGCCTTTTGCCCAATTTGCTGTCGCTCTAGATAGGGGTGCTTCTCGCCAGGCCCTCCCAAAATAAACTTATTTGGTTCAGCGATGCTGTGTTGTTATTTGTTGTGGAGTAGAGACAAAATATGTTATTTCTGACGGGTGAGCTACAACCAGTTGCAAAATTGTTGAGACATTCGTCATCAAAAACGTCTCTTCTTTCTCTAAAACGCTGCTGCTAACAAATCTGTTACATGTAATACTCACCCCCTCCCTCTCCCCCTTTCAAAGTTGTTCCTCAAAGTTTCCAGCATGGTGCTGCACCGTTAACAACTTTGATAAGAGGGGGAGGGGGAGGGAAAGCGGAAGATCATGGAAACGTCATTCAAGGCCAAATGGCGTACAGTGTCTCAAGTATTTTTGCAACTCGTTGTAGCGAATAAGGCTGAAATAACTATTTTGGCGGCACGAGATACAACAAGGGCCTGGGTTCCAGGCCGGGGCATCATGGGTAGGGTTGTAGGGTATATAAGACTGGGTATAACACGTGGTTGTCATCTAGGCTTCAGAACCAACCGCGTTCTTTCGTTTCGCTTCGTTTAATTTCTTCTTTGTTTAGTTCTTTCTTTTCCAGGTATCATGCATCCAGTCTGGTAGGTTCGGCTATTGAAGCTAGTTTTCTAATTTCATTTTTGTACAGCCTTCGTAGGATGGGCTTCTAATCGCTTGGAGCATGGGCCTTGGTTCCTACCCAGATTTCCTGCACATTTTTCCCCACAGGGGTTTTTCTGGCAGGTTTTTTCTGGCCTCCGTTCAAACCGCATTTGCTTTGTTAGCGGTTGCTCAGCTCTACTAGTTTCTTCAGATTTTTGTTCATCTTCTTGTTGTATTTTTGTACTTAAGGTTTATATTGCATTTTATTTGTATTGTACGTCGGAGTCGATGATCCCCAGCCTAACTGGCAGCTTAACTGGCACAAAGCTTGAGAGCTTATATGGGGATGTAGGCCAAGATGGCCTGTTTATATTATACTTTAATGTAATGTCGGAGTTGATGTTCCCCAGCCTAACTGGCTGCCTAACTGGCACAAAGTTTGTAATAAGAACTGATTTGGGGAAGTACGCCAACATGGTTAAATGTAATGACGGAGCCGATGTCCCCCAGCTTAACTGGTACCAAGACTGATTGTTTCTTCGGAGAAGTAGGCCATAAAGTTTGTGTATTATTTAAAGTGTTGTGGCTCACCAGCCCTAGCAAATGGCCCTAGCAAAAAATAACTTGTACGTGTGGAGATAGCTTAATCCTTGGTTTCAAGGATTTGTCATGTAAATTGTAAATTGTTTGTGTGGTATACTGTTCGGGTTGGTTCTCGCCAGGCCCTTCCAAAATAAACTTTTTTGGTTCAGCGATGCTGTATTGCTTTTTGTTGTGGAGTGGAGACAAAATCAGTCAATTAGTCCATGAATCAAATATTATTAAACCACTTCCTCCAATGGCGCAAGGGTGAAATTCTTTATCGTGACTTCTGCTACATGGATGCGGAAATCACTGCCAGGAAAAATCTGTGTTACGCAACCAAGAAGCCATCGGCCTTGTGGAGAATTCTCGTTGATAACTAAAACAAGGTCATTGACAGCTAAATTTCCAATTCCACACACCCATCTCTTCCAAAAACAATCGACAAAGAATTGCGCCTCTCTCCACTGTTTCCTTGTGTAGAGGTCTTCATGTGCAAATAATCCTGGAGGCAGGGCGGGGTTCTGCCGCTGAACCAGGGTTTCTAAACTAACCAGGGCGTTTTGATCTCCAAGGACTGCTTTCATCAACTCGAGAATGCTTCAAATAAGCCATTCATATGGCTGGCTGTCAGAGGCTGGAATCCCCACTCAGACCTTGGCCACAGACAACAAGTGATCTCGTCTTTGATCAGGTGCTTGTTCAATTCATCTTCATTCCACTCTTGAATAGATCGCCAAATTTTTTTGTCTGCTCCGACAAAATTCATACCATTAATTTGCTTGGGGCAGCCATGGTTTGAAATAAACCTGCAGAGCACTGGAATAAAGGCGTCAGACTCTGGAGAACTCATGTCCTCTACATGAACAGCACGACTTGTGAAGCAGGTAAAAGCAGGCACTTCTAGAACCTTCATCTGCTGGGTTGAGGGACATTGGCACATGTCTCCATTGCTCAGGTATTGAAGTATTGTGAACCTCGGTCACTCTATTAGCGACAAAGGGCTTGAATATTCTCTTCTTGTTTCTAATATCCTGCAGGGCTGTCAAAGAGTCTGTCCAAAAGGTAACACCGTCAACGGGCAGATCTAATTCATCCCGAATCAGTATATGCAAGGACACAGCTATCACTACTCCCTGTTATTCTAGACGTGGAACTGACCACTGCTTCAGGGGAGTGTTAAACGTCTTTCCCATTATAAAGGCGCAATCAACCATTCCTTCGTTATCTAACAGTCTCAAGTAGGCAACAGCCGCATAGCCACTGTTGGATGCATCTGAGAAATAGTGCAGATTAGGATCTCCGCAGGGAAGTTCTCAAAACATCATGGGATGCTGATGTTCGCGAAGAGAGGAAGAGACTGCACCCAGCTAAGCGACTGCATCCGAAATAGTTTTAGGATGAGTTTTTCCCATTGCACTGTCAATCTCCAAAGTTCCTGCAGAAGGACCTTGATTGGGAAAATAAACAGACCCAAGAAACCAAGAGGATCATACAGAGAACTAATGGTAGACAAAATTCCATGTTTGGTCGGCGGCTTGTTAGGGAGCACAAACTTGAAGTTAAAGGTGTCAGAGTCTGCATCCCAGTGTCGCCCAAGTGCTCAGGTAACAGGTTATCGGTCAAGATCCAGATTTATGGCAGGGTCTGTTCGTTCGCCTTGAGGAAGCATCGTAAGAAGTTTTAGGCTATCACTTGAGAACTTCGTGAGATGAAAATTCCCTTCCTTCAACAACTTAATGAATTGGTCAGCGAGCCAAACTGCTTTCTCTTCACTGGGAACTGACTTAAGGACATTATCAATGTAGAAGTTCCTTTACACAGTATTGATCACTTCAGCAACATTACAATCTTCATTGTCATCTGCTGTCTGGACTACTGCTCTATTGGCACAGCAAGGCGATGAGGTGGCACCAAATATGTGGACAAGCATCTTGTACCCATCAGGGTGATTATGTAGGTTATCGCTCCACCTTAAGAACCTTAAGGTATCAGTATCCTTAGGGTGAACTCTGACCAGGTTAAACATTGCTTCTACACCTGCGATAAACGCCACTCTTTCTTGACGGAAGCGAATAAGAACCTCGAGTAGGCTATTTGGTAGGTTCGGGCTTTGGTAAAAGTATCATTTAGGTACCACTGAAATCGGCAGCTACGTCGAACACCACACAAACCTTGTGAAAATGGATCTCCTAAGTGTTTCTTCTTCATTCAACCTTCTTGCATACTCCTTGCAACCGTGATCATCGATGACGGGTATGTACTTGGTTTCTAAAGCTGGGTCTTGGTGGAAGCGTCTTTGTAGACCTTTCAACCTGGCCTCCGCTACTGGTCTGTTAAAGGGAATATGAGGGGGATCTTGTCTCCAAAGTAGACCCATTTGATAATGGCCATCAACCTTTGAGATCGTTCAACAATCTTCAAGGCCTTACGATCCTCCACGGACATTGACTAAGAAGGTAGTTCTCGATGGCCAGTTCGGCACGATTCAACATGCCAAAAGTTCTCCAGTTGGCGACTACGAGTGACTTCCTGGCACAAAACATTGTTGATGTTGCACTGACGCTTAGTTCTTTCGCCAGAAGAACCACCAAGAATACTCCAACCAAGACAGGATCTTATTGCAAAGGGCTCATTTGGAATTCCTTTCCTGACTTCGAATGGGATAAAGGCTTCCTGGACGCCTGTGCCGACAAGGACTGGAACTTTCTTCCTTTGTGGTTCAGGAAAAAGCACTTGTCATAAGTGTGGCCACTGCTCCATTTTCCTTTGAACAGCAACGTGCTGAAGTGGTATGGTCAAGTCCCTAACGGCCCATGCATCACGTATGGCATCCTAGGAGACCCAGGGGCGGATAGTCGGGATGGGACCAGAAGATTGGGACTAGCGAAAGTTTGTAAGACGAGTAGGAGAGCCCCTGGGCACATATCTTTAACAGGCAAGTTCCAAAACCCATTCAAATTCGTCTTTCTGATTGGGCACAAATTTTGTGCCATTGTATTTTTGGTGCCAAATCGGCAATCAGTATAGATCGCGCTCTTTTCGTGACTCCTTATACGGACGGAAGTGTTAAATTTTCTGTCTGCCATCCTTTCGATCTCTCCCATTTTGCACGATGTCCTACGAGGAAAGTTTTGGAGGAAAGGGGACCAAAAAAGCAAGAAGCCCACAAATTTAACCTGTAGTCAACCAAAAAGTACTTGCAAGGAACTCGAAAAATGATCGCAGGTATCGTGAACTTGACGCAAGGACGTCTTGCATGTATATGTATAATTAAAGAACCGAGAAACACTCAAAACCGTTTTACAGTGCAATGACTTCAACCGGGGCCACCCGAGGTTTTTTAACCAATCCAAGGCAGATTCATTGACAAAGAAATTTCGACTTTGTGGTTTTCAAAGCCAATGAAATTCAGTCCCAAAATTAACTTGGCGGTGGGAGACGCGGCAGATTCAAAATGTCACCGGAAAAAAAAAAACAATTATATTTTGAAGCGCCTGCAACCAAACTTCGGGATTTACTGACCTGTCGAAACTAAAAAACAATCTGAAAACAAGAAATGGCCCTTATTCCAACTAACGAAAAGTGGAAGCTAGCAAATGTGAATCTTGGGAAACCCGCAACGAATATATCAGACTTGATCTGTTAATAAAGCTTCCCCACTGCACGGTTTAAAATACGACTGATAAAATTGTCCGTCAAACATATCCCAGCGATCAAACCACGAAGCCGTTAAAAAAAAGCTATTGGGTCGATTTTTGTGTTGGATTTCAACCACTCCGGCATCCTTCACTATTGATTCAAATTTGTTCGACAAAAGGCCGCTTTGGTAATCAAAATCCATTCATTGACTAAAACTGTGCACACAGGTGGAAAATCAAATGCAGTTACTTCGAAATATTTATTCATGAAATTTTGAAATTTTGTCTGTTCCCATCGCCAAGTTAAATTTAGGATTGAATTTCATTGGCTAATTGAAAACCACAAAGTCAAAATTATTTTTTAACGAATCTGCCTCAGATTGGCTAAGAAACCTTCGGTGGCCCCCGAATGAAACATTATCTCGTTACATTGGGTACCATTCACAATACATTGCCTAAACCAGTAGCCTGAACTCTCTCAATCACTTTACAGAACATTAGTGGCGTACAAACATTTAACAACTCTGTGTTGTGAAAAAATGTCATAGAATAAGATCCGAGGAATCAGAAAACCGTTCAGGTTTACTGGCAGTTTGTTTCAATTTGTAAGACTTCATAAAAAGACTGTCTGAGGTGCCCTGAAGAATAAATTTGAAACCACGAGGTCATGGAGCTCGAGCCAGTGTCAAAATTCCGCAGTATGTTATGCTCTTAATATCATGAGTGACAAATTACTCCTTAATTTTGGCGCGAAATTTCAGAGTTAATTTATAATTTCACATGTGAAATTACAAAATTGCCATGGCAACGTTTTGTGCCAAGATGGCGCTCCAGGTTCAAAGATGTTATGGATGTGTTTACGAGCTCTTAAAGTTTTAACTTTGTACATTTTCGCTTGAATTTTATCTAGCCCAGTTTGCTTTGGCCATATAATAAACTTTTAGCGACAATTTATACCTCAAAACGTGTTAAAACGAAGACAAATACACAAATGGCCGCGATCGGATTTTAGGCGCATCTTACACGGGCGCCGTTTTCACTTCATTCACGGACGAATTATAGCGAATCATGTAACGAAGATTTGACAGTTGACTCAACTTTGAAACATTTTAAACAGCAAGAAGGATTTCAAAGGGCTTTTTGTCGAAAAATTCAAAAAATTGTGAACGTTAGCCAAAAGTATGCTTAAAACATTTCAATGCGTGTAGTTCTCGATACCATAAACAAGTCAGAAACCCACGATTGTGAGCGTAATTTGTCACCCATGATATTAAAAGGTAATCAAACGGTATACTCGTGAAATTAGGGAATAATTTCACGCGCGTTTTGTCCAAATTCTAATAATTTCCCGAGCCTTTTTGTAGAGTTTCCCTCGTGTTAACCGGCTTTCCTTCCCGAGTTTAGTGCAGGAATTGTTTACTCCGTGATTAGCAGCCCCACCAAACCGACACCACGACTTTTAAGCATTTACCGAAAGGAGTCCACCCACTTGATATTTTGTCAGTTTGTCCATTTTTAAAACATTTCTCTTTTGTCAGTTACCTGATTTCAAAGTGCGATTAAAGTAATTCTCAGTTGCCTCTTGGCAGGTTTTTAGGATGGAATGTACATCAAACATGACATGCCATGCAATGTCATGAAAGATCAAAAGTTCTTTGCAAATTGGCCATTCCGAAATTCAAAAGGGTACTGGGGCGAGTTTCAAATTTTGAAGTAATCGATAAATTGACACCATCACATGAAAGATGGCATTGAGTTTAGTCGTTTGATCAAGTTTGATTCTTTTAAGTTGAACAGAGACTATTTTATAGACCTTGAAACATAGCTCAAAATCCATACAAACGTCTAATTTTGTGACAGCGTCCCCACAGCAGGAGCTGAAAAATAGGTCCGCAATGCGTACATGTGTGGCTTACTAGACCACGTGACAGGCGCTCGACTCTCGTGGACAAATAAATAAATAAATCTGGTCTCAGCATAATGTGGCTATACACTTCGTGTAAGCCACACAAAAAATGGCCAGGGGGCCGTTTCTCGAAGCTCCCGGTAATTACCGGGCCCGTTAAGCAGTTTTGTTTTTCATTCTAGATGGGAGTTTCAAACTTTTAGAAAATTATACAGTAAAGTTATCAGCTTAAGAAACAAAATGTTCTTCATTAGAGGTCAAAACACATCCTACATTTATGGAGATTTTGAGTTCAAATTACATGTATGGTTTGCGGGCCCGTTGAGAGCCAATGTCGGAATATATCGAGAATCTCAAATCAGTTCCAAAAAATCGGATTTTTGCTAACATCATCCAAACAACCCTTTGAGTGAAGTTAGTGTTCGAGTGGGAACACTGCAAGCACACTAGTGTTGGAGTTGTGCCAGATGTATGATGACATTGTTTAGTCACATTTGCAACCATGCTACCTTTGAACTGTTGCTAGTGTGTGCTCAATAGTTCAACATGAGACCCTTGGAATCAACCTCTTGTCCCTTATAATTAATACATAACAATCAGTTATAAGTGGAAAATGAAGACTGCAGACCGGAGGTAAAATGCAGGATGGACTCTGAGATGGACTCCAAAGTCCTTTAATAGGCCAAGCGATTTGACATTCCTGCAGCATTCTGTTGGTCCAGCTAGTTGGTCCAGTGGTGTGGAGTGGTGGATATGATTGTGGTGGTTTAAAGTTTGAGTTGTGTCAGAAGATTTTTAGTTGCATTTCCAACGTGCTCAGTATTGTAGAGTACCTGGGGCCCATTTCTCGAAAGTCCCGGTAACTTCGGATTTTGTCTAATATTACCCAAACAACCCTTTGAGTGAATTATTTTAAGAAATGGTATTAAGGAATTCCAAAGCGCTTTTTATTTTAAAAAATTTAGGAAAGTTCGAAAATTCGCAAAAAATACAATTTGTATTCATGAAATTGGTCTAAATTTCCAATAATTTTAAGGACACATTATGGACGTGCAAAAGCTCCTACTGACTTCATCTTCCTCTCATGTTTAGAAGACTTCCAAGGCTTCAAGACTGTGTAAAAAGATTCAAAATGCAAAATGATTTTAATAATATAGTTTCTGGCCTTGCATGTCGTTTCAAATGTGAAAATAATGCCCAACTTTGGAAGAAAATCGCACGAAAATCATTTCTATCTCATAGAATCACATGGAACTGACAATTATATCTTATTCCAATAAGCCTCTCTAACTGACAAGCGAATTAACCAATGTTTTCTGTAGAATAATCGGAAAAAAATATTGAAAGAGCAATCGAAAGTAAAAGGTCACGCAATCGGCCGGCTCACAGTGATACCTGTTGGGTAACCCACGTTTCTTTTACGTATCACTGTAAAACGTAGAATAGATCATTTCAAGTCCAACAGCCTTCAAAACGACTTTCAAAATTTCTCCAAGAAGCTATTAGAGCTTTTCTGAATAAGACTAAAAAATGAAGGTTATTTGAGACCCTTCTACCGAATATTCTGTGTGTGCTATTTAATACCCTGCAGGCTATCAACGTAACGGAAGAGATATTGTACCCTCATAAACAAGTTCTTGGTTTTAAAAATATAAAGGATAATCAGGCCCAATAACTACATGCATTCCTTCCATTAAAGTAAGAATAGTTTTCAGCTGACACTTGAAGTTTGTCCTGGATATTTACACAGTGACTGCTAAGTGTTAGGCGACCCAACCACAATTAGAGTCGAACCTCTCCTTAAGGGTCACCTTGGGGACAGAGGAAAGTTCCTGCTGTGGAGAGGTGGCCGTTATAGGGATGTAGGGGTGAGGACGTTTTTATTTTTAAAAAATAGGTACCCATGGGGTACATGTGCTGGCTAGGAGGAAGTTATCAACCTTGCGATTTTGAACTTGGTGTACTGTAAATTAAGGGAAGGAAGATTTTGTCAGAACGGATACAGAGCAAGTTTGGGTGGCGCAGTGAGAGCACAGTAGTTTGATTTAAGTAACATGAGGCGTGCCAGTTTGAAAATTTGGGGTATGCAGCACAGAATTACAGTGGTTGGTTAAAAAAGGAGTTAGTCGCGTGAGAACAATACTTGGCTTGGCAACGTGTCAGCTAAAACGTTTCTTTTCTACTTTACTTCACATGTTTGAAAGAGGATTATAGCTTGCATTTGTATAAAA
>OX419347.1:10249664-10339664 GCA_948470475.1 Galaxea fascicularis
AGGGGTTCGACTGTAGTTGACCAGTTTATTTCAAGATAAAGGAGGACAAGTTACTGTTTATTCTGCGCATTCCTTTCACTCTCGCAGACTTATGTGCAAGCAGTGGCTTTGGTACCGAGCCTGTTACGGTTCCTGTTCGCCATCCGATCCAATACCATAAACTGCCGCTTATAAGCCCTGAGCTTATACATCTTCGTAAGGGGTTTTAAGAGGGCTTATAAATGAACGGAGGGGCCTATATCCGAGAGGACTTATAATCGGAATAGAAAATACGCTTAGAAACAAGCTATAGCAGTGCTGATCAAAAGACGTTCTGCTTTTACTAGTTTCCAGTTAAAAAAAGTCAAGAAAGTGAACGAGAAAAGGCTGAAGATAACATAATTGGTCTCCTCTCCGACGCTTTGGCACAAGTTGTTTGTCCGTTAGCCAGGATTTTGAATAGGGGGAGGGCGTCGGGTCGCTCGAACGCCTCTGGCACGCAATTTGGTACGATTGTCTGTTAGAGCCACACAAAACAGCTCCTTTCAGAACCACAACACAAGGAAAGGTCTTGACCTACATGATTTTAGTGAAATCTTTGGTGACGTAATTTTTACGCAGTGTTTCAGTCCAAATTCCAATTTAAGTTTTGGTTTACTTTGTATTTATTAGTGACTGTTCTTCACTTTGGATGGACCACTTGACAACTAGCACATATTACTACTTCAATCTACGCCAGCTAGTTTTAACTTCTTGATTGCTCCATCGGTTTATACTAGGTGGAGCCAAGAGGCAAACTTCCGCCGCTCGTTGAGTGATAAACCGTCCCACCGTTGCACTGTCAATTATGGACAATAATCATAATTAGTCGCAAATACGTACTTTCACACAAACAAAGCCCTGATTGATTGTATGCGTTAGGTTAAAGCCTGTTAAGTGTTGTACAGCAATACTACAGTACGCCCAGTGACAGGGACATATGATTAAAAGCTCATGGAATGCATCCAAAGAAGAAACTACTACTCGGGAAAAACGATAGTAAGGGAGTGAAGCCAGCACTACCTAAAAGTAGCCGCAAACAAGTTAAACATCGTCCGTTACCTGCACGAGCAGGTAGAAGTTTCACTTTATTGTCCGTAATGATGGATCTTTACTTATGCCACACACCTCAAGATGTCTCGTAATGTCTCGTTCGCATTTTCCGAGAGACGAACATTCAGATTGACCAGGGCATTCCTGGCTAACACCGCACGTAGAATTACCGATGTACATCTATTGAATTTCTAGTAACTCGCTAAAGTCGATTTATACGAAATACAAGCCAAATTTATACAAGCAAGCTGCAGAGCCTTACCTCACGAGAAAATCGATAAACATTGAGTGGTCACTATGCAAATATCCAGGACGAACGGCAAGTGTCCGCTGAAAACCATTCTTCCTTCAAAAGCTTTTCAGCGAGGAATGCATGTCGTTATTGGGGCTATGCTGATTATCAACGTTAAACTCCTGTTGATATGATTCATTTGTATGTTGATACCTTTTGGGCTTGAACACTAGCAATTGTTTTTGAGGGTACAATATCTCTTCCGTTACGTTGATAGCCTGCAGGGTATTAAATAGCACACACAGAATATTCCGTAAAAGGGTCATCAAATAACCTTCATTTTTTAGTTTTATTCAGAAAAGCTATAACAGCTTCTTGCCAAAGTTTTGAAAGTCGTTTTGAAGGCTGTTGGACTTGAAATGATCTATTCCGTGCGTTACCCAACAGGTGTCACTGTGACCCGGCCTATTGCGTAACCTTTTACTTTCGATTGCTCTTTCAATATTTTTTTCCGATTATTCTACAGAAAACATTGGTTAATTCGCTTCTCAGCTAGAGAGACTTATTGGAATAAGATATTATTATCAATTCCATGTGATTCTATGGGATAGAAATGATTTTCGTGCGATTTTCTTCCCTTTGTTTACATTTGTTTTCGCTTTGTCTACATTCAGTTTCTGTTGCGTACGGCGTCCGAGTGACTCCAGTTAAAATTTTAGATCTTACAAACAAAATTTCCTTCTTTAATGTAGTCTAAGTGTTTTTTCAATTTGTAAAATACCAGGATCGATTTTGGGGGGGTAAAGTTGGGCATTGTTTTCACATTTGAAACGACATGCAAGGCCAGAAACTATAATAATTATTAAAGTCATTTTTGCTGAATCTTTTTACACAGTCTTGAAGCCTTGGAAGTCATCTAAACATGTGAGGAAGATGAAGTCAATAGGAGCTTTTCCGCGTCCGTAATGTTTCCTTAAAATTGTTGGAAATTTAGACCAATTTTATGAAAACAAATGGTATTTTTTTTGCGAACTTTCAAACTTTCCTAAATTTCTTAAAAATAAAAAGCGCTTTGGAATTCCTTAATACCATTTCTTGAAATAATTCACTCAAAGGGTTGTTGGGGTGATATTAGACAAAATCCGATTTTTTGGAACTGACTTGAGATTCGCGATATATTCCGACATTGGCACTTAAGTTACCGGCACTTTCGAGAAATGGGCCCCAGGTACTCTACAATACTGAGCACGTTGGAAATGCAACTAAAAATCTTCTGACACAACTCAAACTTTAAACCACCACAATCATATCCACCACTCCACACCACTGGACCAACTAGCTGGACCAACAGAATGCTGTGCAGGAATGTCAAATCGCTTGGCCTAAGGACTTTGGAGTCCATCTCAGAGTCCATCCTGCATTTTACCTCCGGTCTGCCTCCATACATGTCCAATACACTCGACCTGAGTCAGGTTGTCTTCACTCGCAGACGGACGGAGTCCGATCGCGACCGGAACCGGAAATAGGTGCAAGGTGCTTGATCAGTGGTACCGGAAGTAAGAGGTTTAATAGGAGCGATGGGGGGTTGAAAAGTTGGCAAACAGACTCGATCGGATCCGATGGAGACAGCTCCTCCTGGCAAGAGTCAATCGGACTCTCGGAAGTCAGTTCGCGCGTGGCATAAAATATCTCTCAGCCATGAGGTGAAACAAGCGCACGCTACACATGAAATAGACGTCGTTCTTGCCATGAGGCGATACAAGCCGCTACGACATGAAACAGTCGTTCTTTAAGCCAAGAGGCGAAACAAGCGCACGCTACACATGAAATATACGTTACAACATGTAACATTAATCGTTCTTTAAGCCATGAAGCGAAACAAGCACATGTTGCACATATAATATGTCGTTCTTAAAGCCATGAGGCGATACAAGCCTTTACGACATGAAACATTAGTCGTTCTTTAAGCCATGAGGCGATGAAGCGATGAAGCGCGCTACATATGTAACATTAGGACATGTAACATTAGTCGTTCTTTAAGCCATGAAGCAAAACAATCACACGCTGCACATGAAATATACGTCGTTCTTAAAGCCGTGAGGCGATACAAGCCGCTACGACATGAAACATTAGTCGTTCTTTAAGCCATGAGGCGATGAAGCGCGCTACATATGTAACATTAGGACATGTGACATTAGTCGTTCTTTAAGCCATGAAGCAAAACAAGCACACGCATTTCTAACTACACCAAATGTTCAAAACAAAATTAATCATGAAGTTCATATGATTCAGTTAAAGGTATTGATGATGAAATTTTAACTGTAGTGGCACAATTGCTGTAAACTTTAAATTTTATTTCCCGGCACCCTTTTGGAAATTGTTCTTAGTGTTTCTACAGGCAAGTAGCGGCATTACAAAATGTAAAAAAGAAGGTCATATACTTAAAATTATTGTGGTACAAGATTTTTGTCCATTACACTGTAAATACTCCAATTACTCAATTTCTCAATGGATTTCATCTTAATTACAGTCATTACAGTGTAGCTGTGGTTTGATAAGACCAACTGGTTTTTGTGTCAGTGTTTTAGCGATCCAAAGAATTGAGACTATACATGTATTTTGGTTCTTTTGACTTTGCCTTTCTCCTGAGCCCACTCATCCACAATAACTACTTCAATCATAATGAGTGTGTCCAGCTTACACCAGCTTTATATGCTATATAACTATTATTATGCACGTAAGTAAGTAAATAATTAATTAAGTAATGTAAGATAATTATACAGCGTAAAGTAAGTAAGCAACTCCAAAAGTTCCCGCCATTCTATTTCCTACAGATAAAAACAACATTTACAACATTAACTTCAGATCTCAGTAATGTCACTAATATTCAACAAAGCAATGCACAAAATTAAGGTACTTTTTAAAGGAAAACTGTGCTTCATATGCTTATTTTCCTTTGTCTCAAATTGTGGTAATAAATTTGACACTTACAGAAAATAATAAGAATTAAACTGCTCTTCAGGACTCACGAGAAGATAATCATGTTCATGAAACCCTAACAAATAAAATCTCACAGGCTTCAAAGATAACAACTTTTATTTACAAAGAACTTATTTCTAATAAGATTTTAACCCCAGAGTCCAGCCAAAAGAAATGGCTCAGAGATTGCTGCTTTCCGGATAATGAAAATATTAACTGGTCACCAGCGTACATGCTGGCTAAGAATTGTACAAGGAGTACCAAACTTATCGAATTTAAATTTAAATTCTTACACAGACGAGTGCCAACTAATACCTTCCTTTCCAGGATTGGTATACAAGAAAATGAAAATTGCTCTTTTTGCAACATCTTTCCCGAATCTTTAATTCATCTTTTTTGGTCTTGCACAAAAACAACATCTTTTTGGAGGGAAGTGATTAAATGGCTGCAGGATGCTAATCTACTTTCTAACGATTTTTCTCTCGCATATACCCCTGCTTTGGGTCTGGAACCAATCAAATCTAAATTTGCAATTCAAATTAATTACTGTTTCCTTCTAGCACGATATCACATACATTGTATGGCTTTCCAAAACAAAATCAAAAAATTATCCCATTTTTAAATCCTATCTACACTATCTGAAATCAAGCTGTGAGATAGAATCAAAAGCAGGCGAAGCAAAGAAATGGGAACCTCTAGCTAAATATATAAACGATTAACACTTACATGTATCCCTTTTTTTTCCTTCCCCTTGATCTCCTGAAACCAAACTTTTACTGCAAACCTCGTAACTTCTCTGTCTTTCCAGTTTTCCTTTAAATTTTCGAGAATATAATAGCCTTGTTTTTTTTTGGTTTGTTTTTTTCTTTCTCCTATTGTTTTAATGTTTATCATGTACCTTAAATAGTTTAAGTGTGGTAAATATTGATGCAGTGCGAATTGTATTTGTAGTGCAACCTATGTATTGTTAAATAAAAAAATGAAATAAAAAAAAAGAATTAAACTGCTTCAAAAAAATTTTGAACCAAAAAAAAATTCAAACCACAACACATACAAATCAGCTTGCTGAGAATAATAATAATAATTATAATTGACTGATTTCAAGATCTCATCATTTTTGTAATCTTTATTTATGCATGGTAAACATTTCATCAGGTCTAAAGAACAAAAAAAGAACCCATTTCGAACAACACCAAATGTTCAAAACAAACCATGAAGTTCATATGATTCAGTTAAAGGTATTGATGATGAAATTTTACCTGTAGTGGCACAATTGCTGTGAACTTTAAATTTTATTTTCTCGGATCCCCTTTTGGAAATTGTTCTTAGTGTTTCTACAGGCAACTAGCGGCATTAGAAAATGTAAAAGAGAAGGTCATATACTTAAAATTATTGTGGTACAAGATTTTTGTCCATTACACTGTAAAAACTCCAATTACTTCTCGATTTCTCAATGGATTTCGTCTTAATTACAGTCATTACAGTGTAGCTGACGTGGTATGACCAACTGGTTTTTGCATCAGTGTTTTAGCGATCCAAAGAATTGAGACTATACATTGTATTTTTTTTATACTTTTCAACCTTAAGATTTAATTCTTAACAAAATTAATCACAAAATCCTCTTTCATTGAAAACAGTGAAACAAAACCAAAAACACCTCTGCCATTGTTTTCACTGGAAATAGGTTTAGCTTTTCCAAAACTACCAAGCTTCTTATATCCAGCATTTCTTCCAAGACAGGACATTTGTCCTTTCAAATCTTCCTTGTGGTCAGACATTTTACCAATCTGCGAGAACATCGATTAAGCATAACGTAATTCACTATGCAATTTTGGAAACTGTATTTAATTTCTTTGGGACATACTGTTCGCATATCATGTCCAATCATGATGTGAAAATGGCCAGACATTTTCAAAATTTTGTCGGACGATGTCCAGTGACTGAGCGTTGCTTCCAGCACTGCTGTGGCTGCAATGAATTGTGGCTAAATCATGGTGTTAAGCGCAGACAACCCACTGTATACAAATTCAACAAAATCTCTCACTTTCCAATCTTCTTGCACTGCAGCCTTTAGCAAATGAGCCAAGACTTGCAACAGACTGCCCCACTCTTTAGACAAGAGTTGCTTTGAGACTATACTCTGTGAGTCAACTTATATTATATTACATCATGATTTGGAGAGCACAGAGAAATGCCACTGGTTCCTTTAAGATGTGCTACTGACTTGTGAATTTCCAGACTTAAAGAGGCAAACATAATGCGATTAAATCCTATGAGTACCAAGACTGAGCTCAACCATAAACATAAGTCAATCGAATACCTGATAATGATTTCACTGCCAAACTTCTGGTCTACATCGCACTATCAAACAATACGTCCTTGATAAACACTTCATGTATCAGTTGATTATGGCAAAAGTGCAGCTACGCTGTACGTAACTAAGTAAATAATTATAACTAAGTAATGTAAGATAATTATACATGTAGAGCGTAAAGTGAGGAAGCAACTCACCCAAACTAGCCAAGACTTCCATAATTCTGATTCCTACAGATAACAACAACATTTACAACATTAACTTCAGAATTACTAATAATAATATTCTCAGTAAGGTCACTAATATTCATGAAAGCAATGCACAAAGGTACTTTTACAGGAAAACTATGCTTCATATGCTTATTTTCCTTTGTCTCAAATTGTGGTAATAAATTTGACACAACGAAAATAATAACAATTAAACTGCTTCAAAAAATTTTAAACCAAAACAAATTCAACTCATAACACATACAAATCAGCTTGCTGAGAATAATAATAATTATTATAATTGACTGATTTCAAGATCAAATAATTTTTGTAGTCTTTATTAATGCACGATAAAAAATTCATCCGGTCTAAAGAACATAAGTAAAAAAAGAACCCATTTCTAACAACACCAAATGTTCAAAACAAATCATGAAGTTCATACATGTACATGTATGATTCAGTTAAAGGTATTGATGATGAAATTTTACCTGTAGTGGCACAGTTTCTGTGAACTTTAAATTTTATTTTCTCGGAACCCCTTTGGAAATAGTTCTTAGTGTTTCTACAGGCAACTAGCGACATTAGAAAATGTAAAAAAGAGTGTCATATACTTAAAATTATTGTGGTACAAGATTTTTGTCAATTACACTGTAAATACTCCAATTACTCAAATTCTCAATGGATTTCGTCTTAATTACAGTCATTACAGTGTAGCTGTGGTTTGATAACACCAACTGGTTTTTGTGTCAGTGTTTTAGCGATCCAAAGAATTGACACTATACAGGTACATGCATTTTGGTTCTTTTGACTTTGTCTTTTCAACCTTAAGAAAGATTTAATTCTTAAATCACAAAATCCTCTTTCATTTAAAACAGTAAAACAAAACCAAAAACACCTGTGCCATTGTTTTCACTGGAAATAGATTTAGCTTTTCCGAAACTACCAAGCTTCTTATATCCAGCACTTCTTCCATGACAGGACATTTGTCCTTTCAAATCTTCCTTTTGGTCAAACATTTTACCAATCTGACCAAACACTGATTAGCATAACAGACATGTAATTCACTATGCAATTTTGCAAACTGTGTTTAATTTTTTTGGGACATACTGTTCGGATACCATGTCCGATCATGATGTAAAATTGGCCGGGCATTTTCAAAATTTCGTTGCACAATGTCCAAGGACTGAGCGTTGCTTCCAGCACTGCTGTGGCTGCAATGAATTGTGGCTAAGTCATAGTGTTCAGCGCAGACAACCCACTGTATAAAAATTCAACAAAATCTCTCCCTTTCCAATCTTCTTGCAGTACAGCCTTTGGCAAATGAGCCAAGAATTGCAACAGTGCCCCACTCTTTAGACAAGAGTTGCTTTGAGACTATACTCTGTGAGTCAACTTATATTATATTACATCATGATTTGGAGAGCACAGAGAAATGCCACTGGTTCCTTTAAGATGTGCTACTGACTTGTGAGTTTCCAGACTTAAAGAGGCAAACATAATGCGATTAAATCCTATGAGTACCAAGACTGAGCTCAACCATAAACATAAGTCTATCGAATACCTGATAATGAGCCAGTTTGATTTTTGTTTCCTTTGTCTCAAATTATGGTAATAAATTTGGCACATAAGGGAAATAAAAAAAAATTTTAAACCCAAACCAAATTTAAACCACAACACATACAAATCAGCTTGTTGAGAATAATAACTATTATAACTGATTATTGTGTATTAATTATAAGGCATACATGTAAGAGGTTGATTCCAAGTGTCTCATGTTCAACTACTGAGCACACACTAGCAACACGTCAAGGGTAGCAGGGTTGCAAATGTGACTAAACAATGTCATCATCTGGCACAACTCCAACACTAGTGTGCTTACAGTGTTCCCACTCTAACACTAACTGGACCAACAAAATGCTGAGCAAGGATGTCAAATCGCTTGGCCTAAGGACCTGGGAGTCCATCTCAAAGTCCATCCCGCATTTTACCTCTGGTCTGCAGTCTTCATTTTACACCTAGTCTGCATTTTACCCCTGGTTTGCAGTCTGTGTTTTACAAAATTAATGGTCAGGTACTCTATAATGATGAGCATCTTGGAAATGCAACTAAACATCTCCTGACACAACTCAAACTTTAAACCACTGTCATCATATCCACCATAACATGATCACTACTTCAACACCACTGGACCAACAAAATGTTGAAAGGGATGTTGAACCATTTACACATGTACAGGCAGCCTAAACACAATAATTTGGAGTCTGTCTTGTAGCCAATGCCACTTCCTGCCTTTCTTCTGAGCCCACTCATCCACAATATCTACTTCAATCATAATGAGTGTGCCCAGCTTACACCAGCTGTATATAAGTTATACAATTATTATATAGTTCCAACAGTTGATTATGGCAAAAGTGCAGCTACGCTGTACGTAAGTAAGTAAATATAACTAAGTAATGTAAGATAACTATACAGTGTAAAGTAAGTAAGCAACTCACCTGAGCTAATAAGTCCTTCAGTCTTGCATTCTACAGATAAAAACAACATTTACAACATTATGCTGTACGTAAGTAAGTAAATATAACTAAGTAATGTAAGATAATTATACAGTGTAAAGTAAGCAAGCAACTCACAGGATCTATAAAAAAGTTTCCTCGCTTTTGTTTTCTACACTCAGATAAAAAAAACATTTACAACAACATTAACTTTGGAATTATAATAATATTCTCAGTAAGGTCACTAATATTCATCAAAGCAATGCACAAAGGTACTTGTTATAGGAAAACTATGCTTCATATACTGATTTTCCTTTGTCTCAAACTGTAGTAATAAATTTGACACAATATAAGGTCGAAAATAACAAGAATTAAACTGGTTCAAAAAATTTTGCACCAAAAACAAATTAAAACCACAACACATACACATCAGCTTGCTGAGAATAATAATAATAATTATTATAATTGACTGATTTCAAGATCAAATCATTGTTTGTAATCTTTATTTATGCACGGTAAAAAATTCATTAGGTCTAAAGAACATAATTAAAACAAGAACCCATTTGTAACAACACCAAATGTTGAAAACAAATCATGAAGTTCATATGATTCAGTTAAAGGTATAATGACAATGAAATTTTACTCGTAGTGGCACAATTGCTGTGAACTTTAAATTTTATTTTCTCGGAACCCCTTTGGAAATTGTTCTTAGGCAACTAGCGACATTAAAAAATGTAAAAAAGAATGTCATATACTTAATAAAATTATTGTCAGTGGTACAAGATTTTTGTCCATTACACTGTAAATACTCCAATTACTCGATTTCTCAATGGATTTCATCTTAATTACAGTCATTACAGTGTAGTTGTGGTTTGATAAGAACAACTGGTTTTTGTGTCAGTGTTTTAGTGATCCAAAGAATTGAGACTATACATGTACATATGTATTTTGGTTCTTTTGACTTTGTCTTTTCAACCTTAAGAAAGACTTAATTCTTAAATCACAAAATCCTCTTTCATTTAAAACAGTAAAACAAAACCAAAAACACTTGTGTCATTGTTTTCAATGGAAATAGGTTTAGCTTTTCCAAAACTGCCAGGCTTCTTATATCCAGCACTTCTTCCATGACAGGACATTTGTCCTTTCAAATCTTCCTTTTGGTCAAACATTTTACCAATCTGACCGAACCTTGATTGGCAGAACGTAATTCAATATGCAAATTTTGGAAACTGCGTTTAATATTTTGGGACATACTGTTCAGATATCATGTCCGATCATGATGTGAAACTGGCCGGACATTTTCAAAATTTGGTTGCACAATGTCCAATGACTGAGCACTGCTTCCAACACTGCTGTGGCTGCAATAAATTGTGGCAAAATCATGGTGTTTAGCACAGACAACCAACTTATAAAAATTCAACAAAATCTCTCACTTTCCAATCTTCTTGCACTGCAGCCTTTGGCAAATGAGCCAAGACTTGCAACGGTGCCCCACTCTTTAGACAAGAGTTGCTTTGAGACT
This sequence comes from Galaxea fascicularis, assembly GCA_948470475.1. NCBI lineage: Eukaryota > Metazoa > Cnidaria > Anthozoa > Scleractinia > Euphylliidae > Galaxea > Galaxea fascicularis. Next base: position 10,260,481 of record OX419347.1, read on the forward strand.
ATACTCTGTGAGTCAACTTATATTATATTACATCATGATTTGGAGAACACAGAGAAATGCCACTGGTTCCTTTAAGATGTGCTACTGACTTGTGAGTTTCCAGGCTTAAAGAGGCACACATACTGTGATTAAATCCTATGAGTACCAAGACTGAGCTCAACCATAAACATAAGTCAATCAAATACCTGATAATGATTTTACTGCCAAACTTCTGGTCTACATTGCACTATCAAACAATACGTCCTTGATAATCACTTCATGTATCATTTTAATCTGCCTCTTCACTTAATTTACTCCGTGTTTACCAGAGCTTTATACACCAGATGGTTAATACAGTGCACATACACTGTATGCTGCATTTTTGTTTTCGTTGTTTTATATCTCCCAGTGTTAGCCTAGCAATTTGGGAGTATAAGTTCCAAGTTCCAAGTTCCTTTGTCTTACATCATGATTATGGTAATAAATTTGGCACATAAGGAAAATAATAAGAATTTGACTGCTTCAAAAAATTTTAAGTTACCCAAACCAAATTTAAACCACGACACATACAAATCAGCTTGCTGACAATAATAATTATAATAATTATTGATTATTATGTATTAATCATAAGGGATAAGAGGTTGATTCCAAGTGAAGCCTTCTCATGTTGAACTATTGAGAACGCACAACGAACAGTTCAATGGTAGCCGAGTTGCAAATGCGACTAAACATCATGTGGTACAACTCCAACATAATGTGTGCTTACCACTCCACCACTACCTGACCAACAGAATGCTGAGCAGGAATGTAAATCGTTTACTTAACGACTTTGGAGTCCATTTGGAGTCCTGGTCCCACCTCTTGTCTTTCTCCAACTCACTTGTCCACTAGTTATACACCCCCAGAATTCTACTTAGCTTTCGACTGCGGGAGTACTAGTTATACACTAGCTAGTTTTACTCTTAGTACGGGACCAACAGATTTTATGCCGTGAAAAAATGGCGAGGTATTCTAGAATCGCTCCTATCATAATATTAACAATGAGCGCGTTCAGCAAGACCTTGTAAAGCTGCAACAGTTGATCATGGTTGAAAAGACTGCTTCTAAAAGTTGAATCGGCTCACCTCATCCAGTCCCAGGTCCAGTTCCACAGGAATTCGTTCCATAATAATCGAAGGTGAGATAAACAAACTTTATGTCAGTTTATTTGTACGAACTTGACGTCTTTATAACCATCGGTTTTGCTGTTTTGCAGTCTGTCCCCTTGGTCTTCCTATACTTCCATTTCTTCGCTGAAGTTAGCTTTAGTTTACCTCCAAACTGATTGATGATAAAGTCGGGATTGATCTCCCTCCTTTCCCGTCGTCATTGACTCCTCAAGCACTTTCTTACGTTTTCGTTCCCAGTGTTCACCTCTTCGCTGTTCTTCGGGACCGCGAAGCACTACGGGACAGCTAGGTCATTCCTCTGAAGGTGGCTTCATCATGAATTTCCAGAGACAAGTGGAAGGTCTACAAGGTCTGTGAGCAGTTGGTTTCTCCTACGCTTCCCGAGAGATAAACCACTGCGAGCAACCGTTTGTTTCTTTGAGTGAGCAGCCGTCCAGCGCCACGGACGAAAAAATTAAATTTCAACTAAAATAACGGAGAAGTGTTCTCAAGTCGAAATACTCGGAAAAAGAATTTTCCGGACCCCCAACAGGAGTCGCACCCATGACCTTCCAGAATACCGGTTGGACGCTCTAACCACTGAGCTATGGGAGACTCGTAGCGACCAAGGTCATATGCTAGGTTCTTATATGAGTCACGAGTCTCCCATAGCTCAGTGGTTAGAGCTTCCAACCGGTATTCTGGAAGGTCATGGGTTCGACTCCTGTTGGGCACTCGAGGAATTCTTTTTCCGAGTATTTCGACTTGAGAACGCTTCTCCGTTATTTCACTTTATCCAAGTCACCAATCCATTTATCATAAATTCCAAATGGTGAAACGAGTTAGTAAACTTGTTTTGGCCCTTGCGCGTGCGTTCAACTACATGACTCCTGCGTTTGGGCCATTCTCGTCCCCAGAGCTCAAGATCCTTCTGGCCTGCGGCAGAAATCGAGAGCTCTGGCCAGTTCCGAAATATGTGCAGTCGCAGTGAAGGTGCATTTTTGTAGCCTTTGGCAACCACTATTGTTTCAAACTTCGGAGTTTGCGCAGAAGAGCCAGAAGTCCGTGATTCACGGACTTCGTGGTTTGGAACCAGCCAGAACTTCTGGGGACGAGAATGCGTTTAGGCGAGCCCGTTGTGCAGAGATCAGTGGCGTCCAAGGTGACAAATTCCTCTAACCGTTCTTGAGGGATTAAAATCCCCAGGAATACCAAAGCTAAGACAAGACTGTTCTATTTTTCGAGTGCGGGTTGTTCTAGTTTTTTAAAAGGAGGCAGGATGGCCGAGTGGTCTAGGGCGCTGGATTTCAATGCGGTGACCTGGGTTCAAATCCCGCTCTAGCCACTAGCTAGTGTTGTTCTGGGTTCGTGCCTGGATCAACTCCTTGGTCATCCTTGTAAAATAGCCAACTGGTCTGCCTCCCACCAGTTGGGATTCTTAACTCTGTTGTGTTCATTTGTATTATTTGTTTCATTGTCCCTGAAAAGCCCCTCTAGGGGAGTGGTCAATTAAGTATTTATATTTATATTTATATTTAAAGAAGAGACACAATGGCGCTAGTCTTCTTTGAACGGCGATCTTTCAGGCTGCCAATTGCAAGTCACTTGATGTTTAATGGCGCGCCATAATTCTTCGAGGCTGTGCTGTACTTCGCTGGGAATTTTATTTCTAGTGCTTCCAGCACGGTTCTTTTACTTTAAACTTTTTTGGCGGCACCGACGACTCGCAAGGCTGGAGTTGCAATCTGATCAAAACGCAGGTCATGAGAACTGCCACTTTAAATTTCACACAACGAACAGTAACTTCCTTTAGTGCATCATTTGTTACTAAGAGTAAGCTTTCTTTGATGGGACAAAAAAAGACCACTTTGTTCAGCTCATCAGTGACACAGTCTATACGTCGTGCTATCGTCGAATTAATTCAGGCGAATTTAATTCAAATCCTCAAAAGCAATTATCTGTATGGGTTTTTCCCCAGAGCCTCGAGGTGATGTCTTTTGAGAGAGTAATTTATAGTATATCGATATAAGCCTTTTATAACAGAACTAATCAAAACGAACAAATGACAAACAAACGAGTGCCTTTATGAGGCTACAGAAGAATAGTGTCTGTTATCTATACCGTCGCAAATGGTCTTTGACATGGGTGGTAGTAAGTGCACCATTTTTATATGGTTAGGGAATTCCTTGAATGATTGTACTCATTATCTCATATACCGTGGCAGGTGTTCTTTGGTATCCCTCGTATTTGGGAGACACGGAAGTCTTTGCAGGTTTTCTAATTCCTGTGGAAGGATGTTTTAAATAAGTTTGTACTAAAAACAGTGGATAGCACTTTTCGCGTTCTGATTGGCTAGTCAAATTTCTCTGGACAGCAAGTGCTTAATCATCGTAATTGTTGACAGGAACAAATTAGTTTTTGAGTTCTATTATCTCATTGTTTTAGTACAGCAGCATATACTTAAACAATTATTCACCTCAGTGTCGGTTGCCAATTTGCTATTGTCACACGGAGGCCATATTGTCCCGGGAGACCAAAGGAGCTTTGTTTTACCACGCCAAGCCCCGCAGTCGAAACCGTGGGGGCGAGGCTTGGCGTGACAATATGGCCGCCGTGTGACAAGGGCGAATGGTGAATATTTTAACCACCTCCACTTCGGTGAATAATCGTCAAAAATTGTAAGTATATTTCCTTGACCTCACATCAATACATCTCTATCGAGAAGTTAAAAGGTAAGCAGCTACAAAGAATTGGAGTTATGTCATCATTAGCTATCAAGAAATCAAGAAAAGGCGCTTTCTTTGTGTGAGTTAACTAAGGAAAAACCGTGGATGAACTAATTAAATCTTCCACACTTCTTCCCCTTTAACACGAATGAGTTCTCTTTACTTGGACAGCTTCCCCTTTGTGTTGAGCTTCCTCTTCTTTCGGCTCAGCTCTAAAAGTTCTCGCTTATGTTTAGTTTTCATAACTTTGCACAGCTGGTAGAAAGAACAATAGAATTCATCAACCAATATCTTGAGTTCTTTGTGATTTTTCTCCGATTCTTTCTTCTGTACGCCTGCACACAGCCAAAGAGATTGAATAAGAAAAAACAGGCTTTAGTAAATAATAATTAACCTCGTAAATCACATAATCCTTAGGAGTTTTGGTTCAATTCAAGGAGGGAAATATTTTTTAAGCTGAAGAGCTCTTAAAACTGTATCCCTCAAAACACAAAGATGGTAAAATAGGAGAAGGCACAGAAACTAAAGTTATGATGCTGTGGATTGATTTTTGCTTTATACAGGAGTACAGAGTTTCAAAAAACACTTGCCCGCGTCGGGATAAAATCAAGCATATCTTAAAAATACAATTTTTTTTAACTGCAAATTTGTGCAAGTATTTTGCATGACAAAAAAAAGCTTTATGCTTCTTTTTACGCAAGTGTTTTTAATTTTGAAACTCCGAACCCCTGTATTTAATTGAAATCACGATAAATATAAGGTTATACTATACGACCTCATACAATTCGTTATTTTGTTCAATGAACTAGAAATAAAAGTTCGTACGAAACTTATTCTACTATTGATTAATACTGAAGTACTCGAGAACCTCCAAAATCATTCGTACCTAATGATCACGCATTGCCCTCAAGGAGTGATACGATTTTATGTCTCTGGACGGGATGAAGAGAGACCCACAGCTGAATATATGTAATCTACCATCTACTGCCAATCCCATGATTTCGTGGAAAAATTCAAACCAAGGCAAAACAAGTGTTTTTTTCGGTAAAAGTAAGATATTTTTTTGGCCTTAAACTGAGATAGTGAACTGCCTATAATTATTGATACTAATAGGCCCTTGTGTGGGTCGCAGTAAGCCTATGTATTGGAAAACTGGCTTTAAAAAAATTCTTCTCGGGATCGCAGGCAGACCACTCTTCCCGTGCATGTAAATGAGCATTATAAACAACAAAACAATACTAACGTTGCAAGCGCTTTCTTTGTTTGGTATAGATTACTTCATACAGGGCACCGCAGATCCAGCAAAGCCACAGGACTCCCAGGCTAGCGTACAAAATATACTGGAAAAAGGGACTGGTTGGGTCAAAGAACAGAGACTCTGCAGAATCTACTTGACCCTGTTCCTGTAAAAAATAAAAATGTGGCTGAAATAGACCGTCGTTTGAAAAGAAAGTGAATCGCGGTACAGATAAGAGTGCTGCCTTTTTAGCTATGTCATGCATAATTTCTACCTTAAAGACTGATTATCAAATTCGTGAAGCGTCATTGAAAAGTTTTTAAACCCAGAAGTTCTATTCAGATTAACGTCTAAATATTGTATTGAATGTTTTGACGATATCCTGTTGTAACTTCACAACGCCTTTCCAGTTTCTCGATCACCCTTAGTAAAAGTCCTCGGCTAGTTGACCCAGTTATTGTTGTAGTTTGACTAATCGCAATCTCTTAATCTAACTTTGAGCAAGAGTGATTGCAAACGGTTTCTGCTACACTCTTCTCAAAATAAAAAAAATGCTAGCGTTAGCTAAGCATGCGCCAACACAGAAAGCGAGCACACTGCAAAAAATAGCTGACTGAATGTAACCCGCTCTTTCTCGTCTATAATTTGCAACTCTGACATTAGCAAGTCATTGTTTCAGTAAGCCCTAGGTGTAGGACCGTCATTAGAACACGACACATATGCATGCAGCATCAAAAACACATGAAAATCAACCTCGTCCTCTTCACCGGCCTCCAGAAATTTGGTCTGAACATTGTCAAATGCAATCATCTCTTTAAGCACTGGAGCAAGTTTAATGGCGTCTCCTTGAGCAACAACGCCGTGATACATTTCCTTTTGTATCAACACGACAGCTTCAAACCAGGTCTCATTGAACAAGTCTTTCCGCTTTACAGGAAGGTACATATCAACGATCACGAAGTCAACTTCGCCAACCCTCAGGGCCTGGGCTAGAGCCTCCACAGTCGAATATGTTGTAGCTGAAAAAAAAAGTCAGGTTAAGTGGCACGTGTTTATTAAATAAAGAAAGGAAAGTTCCTAAGCGCCATATATTGGAAAATCCAACCTCTGTACAGCTGTGGCCTTGTTTTGTTTCATTTGTTTGTTTCAGTTTTTTTCTTTTTGTTCGGTTGAAATTTTTTTAATGCGATCGCAAGATTCTTAAAGGGGATCTATCATTGGAGTTTTGCTGTTTTCTGACCAAAACTACACACAAATGCTACTAAATGACCTTTACTCACACGAAACTTTTCTTGAAATATAGGAGAAAGATATCAATCGATTTTTTGCAGGAAAATTCTTCCATAGTACATTTTTGGCTATGGCTTCAAGATTTCGTGCGAGAATTTGAGAAATTACGCTAAATGTTTCAAAATGCAATATTTTTCCAACCTTGCCATCTGTAACCGAAGTCTTTGTACAGCGAAGAACATGGAGATTGGTCTACACATTAATTACATGTATTTATTACATCTGATATAAGATTTCTTAAGGTAGTTTGCAAAAGCACAAGTATTTTTAGGAAAGTTTAGTTTTAGTGCGCGGCCCCCTGGGAGAGCACTAACGTGTTCTAATTTGTTACTAATTTATCTGATTTGTTGTTACTCTGTGTCTTTGGTTTCTGTTTGAACACGTGACTTACGCTAAACCGAATCAGCTGAAACTGATTTAGTGTTGCAAAATTAATTTGTAAAGTCGCAGACTCAACACAAACTTATAAACTTTTAACTCTCAAAGTACAAATCTTATCTTAAAGAATTTTTTCCCATTTCTTTTCCTCTTTTACGTTTCTCTACAGTTAAAAGGACAACGCAATACAGGACAAGCTCGTACTCAGCTTTAACTTGTTGCTCAAAGGTCCCCTGGCCAGTTTGTTCTCTGCTGAGTCAGTAATTGCTGCTGCCTGTGAAAATGATAATTCATCTGTTGTTCTTGTACTTAGACTAAAGTTGTCACCACTCCCCAAAGGGAGTGGAGAGGGAAGGGGGAGGGGATCTAGCGCCCCAGAGCCCTGGATTTTTTGCCATGAAGCCCTGGAGCCCTAAATCCCTTCGGGATCCTGGCTCCAGTCAATAACAAGGACGCAAACAGCCGGGAAACAGCCAATGAGTGAGTGAGTAAGTGATTGCTATTTGGGAAGTGATTGGCTGCTAGTGAGTGAGTGAGTGGGTAAAGTGTTTGTTGAAATGATCTGCAATGTCCTTTGCGTTAATTAAGGTTTCCGAATTCGATCCTTGAAGTTCGCTAATTTCAGTAACAGTAGATTTCTCACATCAGGTAAAAGTTAGGTTTAAAAACTTGATCAAACCTTAATGGACTGTAAAAAGCATAGACTTACACTCGATTTACACAAATTAAAACGTTCCAGGACGTTTTATGACCAATGTGCACCTGAGTGAAGGCTAAATATCCGCGTGTTTCGCGTTATTTTCAGATTTATAATGTTTTCCCGTTCAGAAACCTGACGAGTGTTCCTTTTCGTAACATTTTTGATTTTGTCAAAATGTTACGTCGCTAAATTTTAATATCACTGAAAGCTTTCTTTTTAATATTTACCGATTCCCTCAAATTTGGTTTTAAAAACGTGCTTTAAATTATACGTGGCTAACTTTGAAAATAGGTTACAAAAAGTACCCTCAATGAATCTAAGGATGGATGGATGGATGGATAGATGGACAGACAGATGGATGAATGAGCGAGTAATTAAGTTCGTGGGTGGGTGGGTCGGTCGAAAGAGGGACGGACGGACGGACGGACGGACCGACAGACGGACGGACAGACGGGCGGATGGATGGATAGATGGCCAGAACTCAGATCTCTGAACAGCGTACATTTCGTAATGTACAGACTGTAGACTGTTCACCTTATTCCCTGCACTTTTGGGGATTGACGTTCCTGTCTGCAAGACCGTCACTGTCAGCATTGACGATATGGCACCCATCAGAAATGGTAACAACACGAGGCTACCGACCAGCCAGACCATGGCGAAAGCTTTGGCACGCGTAGATCGAGGACAACGGTCACCGTAGCTTTAAAATAAGACAAAGAAATGGGGCGTACAATTAGAAAACACCCGTAAGTAAACTGGACCAATCGTCACTGTGTGTGAGTATTCGATGTTCTATGTTATCCTTTGTTTCCCTGTTGTCTGTGAGCAGGCGATATAATTAGCAGTCCTGTAGCAAGGCTAAAATACCTGAGGAAGCCGAGCAAATTCTCCAAGTGAAGCACCCCTCCCCCCACCCACCACCCCCGTTCCCGTTTAAAATATAGATATTAGGAAGTATAAGGTGGCACGACGGCGACAGGAACATGAATGTCAAAGGTATAGGGTTACTAAACAAAATATCACCTTTGCACAGTCACCATTTCTTTGGCATCATTGCACAATACTATTACGTTAAGTTATTTACATAGTTATGTGGGTCATGTGAGATGCCATATATAATGCCCCAGTTTCTCTCGATTTCGTCGAAGAGAACAACTTTATGAGGACATCGTTTATTGAAATTTTCCATGCAATTGCTTTAAGCGTTTGCAAATGAATTTGTTTTAATTTTATATTTTTGAAAAATTGGATCAGATAAGTTTTTTATGTAGTTACCCCACGGTGGTCATGGTGATGAAAGCCCACCAGAATCCATCGTGCGCTCCTTTATAGAAATTCCTTGACGCCTCGTTTGGGTTTTCTTGGTTTTCCTAAACAAACAAAAGGTGAAAATCATTTCGAATCATACATAGCTGTTGACCTTCTTGTACTCAGACATAAATACGTGATATCTAACTAGTTTACTTTTGAGTTGACCAAGAATCCATGTATTTTCCTTCATGTTATCTACAATAGAATATCCCTGGAATACCTCTCCCATCCGAACTATGATGTGAGGCACTCATATAGTGCTTTACATAGTCTCAAAGCGCCTTACGGCAATTTGTGGGGGACTTTTCCAGACTGCTTTTTAGGCGCAAGTGGCAGCCACGCAGTTCAAAATCTTATTTGAGTTACCAGTGGGATTCATAGGTAAACCCAGAACAGAACAAGTAACAGACCACAATGGGGATTACGTCCCCTATACTATAGCTAACTCTTTTCGAATAACATGTGGATTTTGTTACGTCCCATACAGCAAGTGCTGAAAGACTGGGCCTATGGTTTATCGTCCTTGAATTTACGGGCCATACGGGTAGTGTTCATTGTTTCCATGTTTCGATATTACTCACCAAAAACCATAGTAACACGCCTGAGGCATACATCAACATCACACTTATAGCAATAATGGGCCACGTGTCCAAGAGAGAGCCGGTCATGACCTGTTCATAGTACCTCTGAACAGATTTGTCCCCTCGACGCTTCAACACAACTACTCCAGGTACCTTTAAAACGGCTATGAACTTGCTGTACTGACCGTCCCTTGGGATTGTCACGGTAACTGGGAAAAGGAGACTTGATTCCGAAGTATTGTTGTTTGAAAATACTAGTTCTGTTGCTCCATGCATCTTGCAGAAGCCGCACGTTTTCTTGATAACATTTGATATGAGTTCGGTTATTCCCCCGGGGCCATTCTTTTCCAGTGATGATGGCTTTATACATGATGGCAAATATTTAGGACAACGGCAAGTTTCTAAAACAGAAGACAGACCACAGATTTCAAACATAAGAAAGAGATGATGAGGGAGAGATGGTAGATTTCTGACTTTCTGATTTACCACGCTAGAAATCTGCCACCTTACTCTGTTATACCATCTATGGACATTTTGATCCTTGCTTTATGCAGGGCGTTTCTTACATGCACATAATTTAATGACCTATCTGCCGCAAGTCTCCTGTAGCTACCTGTAGCTCAGGGCACTCGTAGAGCATGCCGAACTAGTACTTGGAAAGGCCATAGTTTCGAAACTTGTTGAGAGAACTTGTAGATCAACTAGGAGTTGATTTCTGTTTTTTTGAGTTATTCACACCTTTCAAAAGTAAAGAGTTAACCGTTGTAAAACTTGTAAATTATGTGCATTGCAGTCACCAAAAACCAACTATTTCCTTACCAGCCAAAACTGGATCACTGTAATTTCCAACTCCTTTGGAATTAAAGGTGGCCATCCGAACCAGGTAAGTTGTGAATATCGAAAGGTTTTGAATTACCACGGACCTTTGTGAAGCATTTTGTATGAGCGCATATTCCTCAAATACGTTCTCTGGTGGTTGCGAGGCGTCTCCTTTTTTTGTAATGTGCAGTTTAAATCCACTGATAATGCCCCCTTTCGAATCGAGGGGCAGTTTCCACGTCACTTTGATGGCAGTTGGACTGTATGACACCTCCGTAAATGGTTGCGGGGCAGCTGGGAGTCCTGTGAAGGTATCAAACGTGGCTGATGTGATGATTTTATTATTCGGTTGAGTTCGAAGCGAGAAAACGAAAGTCAATGAGCAGGTTGTATGTGTTTTTTGGATGAGTCATGTACTATGCTTTAAATTTTATAGAACCGTCACCAAGCTAGAGAAAAACGAGTACGATTTTGGATAAAGTTAACTTGAATTTGACGAAAAGTTTCCTTTGCTGCCAGAAGATCAGACTTTCGGAGGAGGTGGGTCAATATATAGAAATTTTGCCACAATCTCTCTATTATGACGTAAAGGAATCCCAAAGGCGTCCAATGGCATACATCAACATCACAGAGAAAAGATTTGATTTGTCTGCCTGCCGCAGTCATTCGAACATTTCTCATTGAATTCTGGGGATTTCCAAAACTAGGGGACAAAATGTCACATTATTACATTATTACAGCGCAAGGTGTGCTCTCCTCTTGGAAAATAACTCGGTGAGACTTATTGGGGTTTACCTTTCATGGTAAGAACTCTGGAGTACAAAGAGATAAAGACGGCCTTTTATCTTCCGTTTTCCTTCATTTCTTTCTATCCTTGTATTAATTTACCACTCCTCACAATCTCAGTGGCTTGGTCTCTGACTAGTTGAGTTCGAAATTGCTAAGCACTGAGCTCTTGAATGGGAGATTGAACGCAAAGACCTCTGATCTCCGAATGATGCAGTTTCCACCTCATTTGCATTGAAGACGGAGCAGTATTGGAGCAGAATTATCTACACTAATTTAAAAACGGGATGTTTGGTCTTGAAATCGGAAAAACGTTTTGAGTTGAAAGTTTCGCTTTCGTATCATTTTCATCATCCACGCTGAGACGTTTCTTTGTAACCAAAAACCCTTCTAGAGCATGTTTTGAGAGCGGGCTATTGTGACGTCAGCGTAGGGTATTGTGACTTCAGTATCCTTAAAAAGTTCCCTTTTGACGTCCTCGATGAAAAACCCTGAAGAGTGTTTTCAAAAGGCTCAATGGGGTATGCCTGTTTAAAGTGACGTTTCCAGTAGCTAGATGAATATGATCTGGTCGGATTCCTTAGCTATAATTTTAATTGCCCGAAAATGTTAAGGAACAAAATCTCCCCATGGGAAATTGTTACTCCGGCTAAAGTGAACCTTCCACAAACTTTCTAGGGAACAATTTGCATTCCGAAAATGGTAGCTGTACTTATTCGCTGCCGAAAACAGCAAATATGACCTTTCCAAAAAAGCCAGGGGCTATTATTTCCTCATTGTGAATCTTTAAGGCCACGTTCCAGCCACGAAAACTTGTCGGTGGGTGCCCCTGACCAAAGGCTTACATTCCTAGTTTTGGAGCCGCTAGACAAGTTTGAGATATTGCACTCCAACGTTGTGATTGGCATTTTGTAGTATCATTTATAGTCGCTTTACACCCTTTATACTCTACCCATAAAATATTTTATAATTTTTTATATAAATATTTAAAAGTAAGATTTTACTCACCAAAATCAGTAGTAGCATTAAAGCACTCAGTTTTGTTACCGTTACCAATTCTTGTGAAGCCAGCAAGCTGTATGCAGTATTCTGTAAAATCTTCAAGATTCAACAATTCGGCATTTAACTGACTGGTGCTGAGGATCTCGTGGTTGTATTGCAAGGAAGTGTCACTTGTCTTCCAATAAAATACTCTGTAGCCAAGAAGTATCCCTGGAATAAATTCTGATGGTATGGCGGCCCATTTAACACAAAGACTGGTGGAGCTTGTATTGTAGACTGATACGTTCAATGGATGTTGAGTGGGGACTGAAAGGAAATGTCAGGAAATAGCGTGACGTTGTAGTCTATCTGATAGGCCATTTCAAAATGACCTCTTTTTCAAAGCGAGTCTTAGTGCTCATCCTTTCATATGCAAATCAATTTTCAATCAAATGAAAATGAGTTTAATTTGCGAGTGAAAGAGACTGCTCCAAAGTCAAAACAGTTTTGGTGAACAGAGCGCTTTTCAGTTGTGTCAAAAGTAATTCTTGTTTGCTACAACGGGTTGCAAAAATTCCTGAGACATTGTACATCATTTGGCCTTTGGTGATGTTTCCATGATCTTTCCCTCTCCCTCTTATTAAAGTTGATAACAGTGCAACACCATGCTCGAAACTTTGAACAACTTTGAAAGGGGGAGAGGGATGGGCTGTGTGCTGTAACTCACAGATTTCTTAGCAGCTGCGTTTTAGAGAAAGAAAAGATGTTTTCGATTGCGAATGTCTCAACAATTTTGCAACTGGTTGTAGCTTGTTTTGCTCTATTTCACGATTTGAAATCTACCTGTTTGTGTTACACGGGCTGTGAGTGAAATAAAAAAGTACTCACTCGCAATTTGAACAAACTTATAACAATAATTCCCGTGACAGTATACCGTTCAATTTGTCAATGTTCCAAAGTAGAAGATCTTTATTGAACTCATGCAAAGTAATAGAAAATTGTTCTGACCGAACGGAGTTTTGGCTAATCCTTTGACACCAAGAGAGTTTGCAGATTAACGCCGTTTGAAGCTAGTCAAGCCACCTCCTGGTCATGGCGTTGCCAAAAAGAACCTACTCTGCCCGAAACGTCGTCGAGCAAATGCCGAGCTTTCATTTCTGGTGTCAAACTCCAGCTTTCGAAGCTCCTGCATGCACAAAAGGCAAAATTTTGCTTTCTCTCCTCCCGCTTCTTTTGCTATTCTTTCCTAGTTTTTTTCTTTTGCTGAGCATTCACCTGGCTTCATTTCAGGGTAAAGGTTTTCGCGAAAACAGGAGGATCATGAAGTTATTTTGAAGGAAGTACAAGTGGCAAGTGGGACAATAATGAAATTTTCTGGTTGAAGTTACATGTTTTTTTTTTCCTCTGGTCTATCATTGAATGGGGTTCCTTTGGTATGGTTTGAAAAATCTCGTCCTTCCGCGCAAGTTAGTTGTCAAAGTTTTCTAGTGACACCACAGGTGGTTCAAAGGAATTGGTTCCACATGAGTGCGTATGTGCTTTTCAATGGGTTATGCTACACAAAACTGAGGCTGCTGTCTTACCATCCTCATTTGTGTTCGCACAGTAAGTCTCTGATCTATTTCCTCTTCCAATACTATTAAAAGCCAAGGCTGTCACACAGTAGTTTGTGAACTTCTCCAGTCCCACGAGATCTATGCTGAGGTAGCTTGCATCTTCAGATAGCTCTCCACTTTCGATGCTCCGAGTTACTCGGGGGTTAGAGGCGAGTTTTTCGTAAAATATTTCGTAACCCAAAATAACTCCTCTTCTGTGCTCTAACGGTAATGGATCCCAGGTTACACGGAGGCTTGTAGAGCTGATGTTAAAAACCGACAAGTTTTGAGGAGGGGCAGTTGGAGCTGAAAAAAAATATAGCTTTTATGCTGTGCAATTGAATAGAAGAAGATGAGGAAGAAGAAGACGACGATGACGATGATGATGATGATGATGATGATGATGATGATGATGATGACCGTGATGGTGATGATGATGATGATGATGATGATGATGATGATGATGATGATGATGATGATGATGATGATGATGATGACCGTGATGGTGATGATGATGATGATGATGATGATGATGATGATGATGATGATGATGATGATGATGATGATGATGATGATGACCGTGATGGTGATGGAGATGATGATGATGATGATGATGATGATGATGATGATGACCGTGATGGTGATGGAGATGATGATGATGATGATGATGATGATGATGATGATGATGATGATGATGATGATGACCGTGATGGTGATGGAGATGATAATGGTGATGATGATCATCATTATCATGATCATGGAGGTGATGGTGATAGTGATGGTGATAAACACAAGGTACATAATCATTTCCATCCACATCCAAAACTTATCGTGCCAAATTTAGTAAATATGCAAGGTTTCATAAGAATCCGTCGCAAACCAGTGGAAATATGAGACCAAACTTTCTACTTTTACATAGAAATGTATGGCTGTTGCCCCCCCCCCCGTACTAAATTTGGCATGACAAATCGATCTATGGAGGTTGTTTTTTGTTTGTATGAAAAATACGAGAAATTGTTATTTTGTGTGACATCGTCAAAGTCAAATCCATTCGAACAAGACTTAATACAATGAAATTACCTTCCTCCTCTGTTGTAGTGAATATACATTGGCTCCTCTTACTAACACTGTCGCTTGTGAAAGATGCAACTTTGATGCAGTAATTTGTAAATACTTTCAGGTTTTGTAATTCTGTTGTGTTTTTCCCCGGGCAGAGTACAATGTTCACCTCCTGATCAACACTGTGTTCGCTGTAACTCACTTTGTAGCCTTTAATACTTGGGTGTGTGGCATTAAAAGACTCCCATGAGACAATAATAGATGTCGAGCTGGTGTTGTGGGCCTTTATTTTCGATGGAGGCTCTGGGTTTGGGAAAAAACAGTATCCTTGCTTATTATCTCATTCCATCGTTTCTTATGTAACTTTATCGAATTATAGAGTCGCATATCAACCTCATCGCAAGGAACTCTTCCAATCTGATTGGCTGATCTGCTGATCTAATCTCATCCAATTCTGTCTCGACATCGCAGTTCAATCCAAACTTAATTAAGAAAGAATTTTCGAATAGGCTACGTTTTAAAGGTGATGCCATGTCCTTACTGCGCAGTCATAGCACCCCATTTGTGAGTCTCACTCAATGGAATTCTTTCTCCCTACCAACATCTGCTGAACCGAGCCGGGCAATTTTTTTTTTTTTTACGCCCACTTCAAGATGTCTGCCACTTACCGTTGTCGACTGGTAACTAAATGACCGGCGGTCAGATAAAAATTGTAGAAATGATGGAAAAATCCTACAAAACCGGTTACATAGATGGCCGATCTTTGACAGTTTAAATTGACGGGAATTCTTTGATCTTGCAATTTTTATCGGACTGCTGGTCATTTAGTGTTTTTAACACCTTGTCGAAGTGTCACGAAATACTGTTCCAGCATAAAGCAAGCGCTGGACTTGAGATCTAAAAATCATTTCAGGATCACCTGACTTTTCCTAATCGACATACGATGGTTTGGTTTAGCCAGGATTCTTTGATTAGACAATTTTTAGAAAAATCTCGGACTGCCGGCCATTTAAAGTTTTTAAAACCTTGGCCGGTTACCGGCCATAAAGCCACAGCGTATTTATTAACTTATCAACAATATACAGGAAGGTATTTTTGCCTTGTCCCCAGTGCTTTCGAAAGGGACGTGAAGTGGGGGTAAATTTTCGAGCGATTTCTTTTTTCTGCCCGCATTTCGAGCGAGCTAAAAGAACCCTTGAAACTTCTTTGGCATAGCAAGTCGGGATGCAAACACGAATAGAGCGAAACCACTCATACCCAAGTGCCTGAGACAAAATCTCGAAGTCAAGCTATCCCTCGAAAGAACAGCTGACGGTTCGACTTCTTCACATTGCCATCTGTCATAAAATTTAGACTTTTAATGTAAACGCGTAAAATAGAGACACATATCGAATCTCAGAGTCAAAACTGGGGCAAAAAGAGGCCAATTTGAACAAGTTTTAGCCTACAGTTTCCATACTTGTGAGACATTGTTACTGGAAACAAAAGCAAATTCTTTTAGTAGATCCCAGTACTAAATCGTGCTTGGATATTAGTTACAAGTTGCCATTCCCAGCATCTGTTCAATCACATCATGACTTTTACATTTCGGTGGCTACGTTCTTACAGAACATCAAAACGATGGTGGATCTCTCGAAAGCGTCTTCGCGAAAAGTTTAGACTGCAAAACAGTCGTATTTTTTGCGAACGCGAGCGACGGTGTCGGTCCATCTTCGAACGAAAGGTCTGGAGCGAGTGTAAAAACGGCGAGGGAGAATGGGGAGAGACGCTAAAAACTACGACTGTCCGCCATCCATATATCAAATTCGTTCAGAATTACCCGTTCTTCCAGCAACGGGAAATTCCCATTGGTCTAATCCTGACGCAATCTGTCATCAAATGTCAATCGCACCTCATCAAAAAGATAAGGACGCCTTATCAGCTTCACTGGGTTGACTTGGATGCACTTGCGAGCGATTTAGGATTTGTTTTGAAAACGGAGCAAAAGGAAGCTGTGGAATCGCTTCTCAGAGGAAAAGATGTTTTTGCTGTGCTCCCTACGGGCTTTGGAAAAAGCCTGATATTTCAGCTGTTTGTTTTGGCGAAAAACAGAGCTTCCAGCTCGCCAAATGAATCAGTCGAACCGGCGCCCAACAATTATCGTTATTTGTCCGCTCAAAAGCATTATGGAAGAGCAGATAACATCGAATGAGTTTAACCTCCCTGCCTCCGAACTACGTTTTGACGGGGAAACTTTAAATTCCATCAGCAATGGTGAAGTTCAGGTAGTTTATGCTACTGCTGAACAGGTATTGAAAGAGCAGTTCACCACCTTACTGAAAGAAGACTGCCCGTTCCGCCGCTCGTTGTCTCTCATTGTTGTACACAAAAATTTGGTATTATCAACAGAGTTGATAAATGTAGACGAATTTCACACTTTTTACACATGGTAAGCGTTTGATTTGAATTTTTCTTTCCGAAGTGTAGCTCAGAAGCTCAGAATAAATAATCGTAGGTTTCTTGTTGTCACATGCGAATTGATCGATCGATCGACACGCAAAAAATAAGTTAATTATTTAGTCGATTCTGCTTATGAAGCTACTTTGTTTGTTTCTCGATGGCTTCTTGACATGTTCGAGTTCTATAACTAACGAATGAAATTACCTCGATTTAAGTAAACTACATTAAAAATTATGTGACCTAACTTTCATTGATTTAACATGTGGGCGGAGCTGTCAAGCAATTTCTGTCACCTCACGTAACATTATACGACCCCGGCTTAGAACGAATTCGTTGTATGGAAAGCCGACAGTCGTTTTCTCGCCTCACACGCCCTCCGGGCGTGTGAGGCTCGCGCGACACTCGAGGATAACGCTTACGGCGCTTCGCGCCTTCCGAAACAACCGAAAACGACTGTTTTGCAGTCAACGAAAAGTTCAACATCAAGACTTAAAGCCTCCATACGAAATCAATACACATTCCACTTTTAGATCATTTTTCGCGCGTGAATTTCTGGCCCTTCATAAGCTGTGCTGCGGGATAGCATGTCCGGCTCCGTTCTTGAGAAGTTGGTAGGAAGGGAGAATGGGACCCACACTAAAGACACCACTGCAATGGCTGTTGATATGAAACTTTGAATTTACTTAATGTAAGTAGTTGCGAAAAGTTACATTTTGTGTCGCCTGACATGAAAAAAAATACACTGTTTATAGTGGAAGTGCACTTAGCTATGAAGCTAGTTTACAGGCACTCCACTTAAATCCATAGAGACAAATAATTTAAATAAACTTAACATGATAAGAATCCCAACCGCACAGCTTATACAAAATACTGCTACTCGCGTTGTTTCATTCGCCAGAAAATACGACCACATTACATCTGTACTTCAGAATCTCCACTGGTTACCGGTTCAATCCAGAATAATTTTTAAGATCTTGCTCCCCTAATCTACAAAGCACTAGACGGCATGGCGCCCTCTTATCTACGCGATATGTTACGCTACAGAACGTCTACACGGACACTGAGGTTTACCTCGCAGAAATTTCTTGCAGTGAGTCGAACAAACACCAAGTCGTACGGTGATAGCGTTTTCAGTTGCTGGCCCGAAACTGTGGAACCAGTTCCCATGAAACATAAGACAATCCAGCACCATAGGCAGTTTTAAGAAGGAGCTTAAGACTTATCTATTTGAGTTAGCTTATGATGTTTAGTTATGGTTTTTTCTTTCTTGACATACGTAAATTTAAAGGAAATAGGATTTATATTAAGCCTTTAAGTCAGTATTTTTTTACATAGAAATATTGTAAAGCGCCTAGGGTAAGTAGTGTTTAGGCGCCATAGAAATAAATTGAATTACTATAAAGTTTCTAAATACACTGTGGAACTGCGTGGGTGAGGGAGTCGTGCACGATAATTTGGTTTTATCAACTGAGTTGAAAATGTAAATTAGCCACCGAACAAAGATTCAAAAATCCGACGTTTTGAGCATTAGACCTGATATGTTTGGTCCGGGCAAATCCAGGAATTGTGGATTGTGTGTGGTTTATACAGAAAATCAAACAACGCTATTGGTGGTAACATGGTAACGTGAAAAACAGGAATAACTGAATGAAACTGAATGACAAGCGTTTTGTATACAAAACAACACACTACCCATAATTCCGCTCGATTCGCTCTGGCGAAGAGCTAATTTTAAAATGCTCGATCCGTCAACTTTTTTAATCCCAGTGTTAGGGAGTGTTTACATGATACTGCCGCGACTTTCTCTCCGGGGCGAGATGAAAAGTTGCACTGTGTTTACATATAGCCGTGTTTATTGGGGTGCGGGTCTTATAAAGCCGTAAAATTGATGAAACTTCGATGAAATATTTTGAATATGAAACGAACAGTCATACCGCGTTTACATGACACCGGAATGAATTTTCGTGCCGGGATGAAAATCTCGCTCCTGCACAAGAACCGGGGTAAACTCGCGCCGGGATGAAAGTCGCCCCGGTATCATTTAAATACCACCTTACATTACCAACTCAGCTGCTAAAATCAAATTTTCGTGCACCACATAAAAATGGGATTGGCACTTCAACGCTTCAACAACCAAAGGGAACCAAAACTACTATGAGGATACAACGAAGTACGGAGCAACAAGAAAAACAGCTGTAACCTTGTCAAACGTTAAAAAACATTCTGGATATAAAAATCGGTTAGGCCTATGCTGACTTCATGCCTCATTACCTACAAACTGAAGCAAGTAGGCTAATATGAGGGTAATCGCCGCCAATATTCTGTTCCAAAACCTGTATATTTTATTGCTCCTTTATCAAATTCTTTTCTGGGGACATTAGAACTGAGATTCATTCAACGGGATATAATTTATTAAAACAGAAATGAAATTCATCCAACAGAATGGAATTTAGGAAACCAAAACTGAAACTGAAATTAAACAACAGAACGGAATTTAAAACGTTGTAAGCACAGCGGAAGTCAAATTCAGTTGGCGCAACCGAACAGAAATTGATTACAGCACTGACTTCGCACGCAAAGCTGCCATATATGTGTTCAGAATTAATTTGGTGTAAGTTATTGTTTGCTGGCAGTGTTTCTTTAAAATATCGTCCTGTCTTTAAGCCAAAACCTTATTTCTTTAAACTTAAGTGACAACTTAATGCTTACCAAGTACATGTACTGTGTTGGCCGCAATTCTACTAATCCACAGGGAAGCCAATATCAAAAGAAAAGGAGACATTTGCAAAGGCATGTGAATAACTATTCCTGTTGAATTTCGTCCGTGTCTTTCGCGCCTTTTAATTATCGTCAGTGAATCTGAAGAGTTATAACGTTTATTAGAAATATCAGTATAAAACACCTGACCTTGTAACTGCAGGGTATGTAATTTTAAAGAAAATAATTAAAAACCAGTTACAGTCATCCATTTACCCCTATAACTCCCAAGATCTGGTTATTAATTCTCTTTTCCAGATGTTATTCGGTTCCTTGTACAATAGTGAAGAGAATTTGGGATTATATCGATTTTATAACCCTCTCGCTGATACATTTGTCTATTCTCATCACCTGTCTGCTGGACAATGTATTGATATTATAGGGAGAATTTACATGATAATCACGACTGGGCGTTAAATGGTTATGCATACAACCAGTTTATCAGGGTCTTAAATGAAAGTGTTACGCTGTTTTATGTCATAGCAACCGATCAATTATACTAATTTTGTTTTACAACCTGCACAAGATCGATGTTAAATAGGTTATTACTTGCAATCTTGGCATTAATAACTTATGAGTAACCGGTTTAGCTGTGGTCAATATCCTGTAGCAACTAAGCTACTTGTCACATTTCAACGGTCATTGCAAAACTGTTGGCAGCGCCAAAGCCTCTATTAAAGAGGAGCTCCAGAAATAGTAAAAGATTTAAAAAGGGTACTCCGTCAAATGTAAAACTACTTAGTCTTGCCAAGTCATAACACAGTCGATTTAAATCGAAATTAAAGACCATCTTTCAATTTTTGGATTCTTTGTTTCTTAACAGTATGTTCATCGGAATATTAAGTTGGCACCGTGCAGGTGTGTAACCAAAGTAAACAAGTAGCTGAAGAGCTAAGCTGGATGAATCATTTAAACAATTTTTAAAATTGTGTCCTCTATTATGTTTATAACAAAATATAATTTGGGGAAATATGCGAACTAGCTTTAATACGGCTACAGTCAAACACTTATTACTGTTAAGTTATTTTTGGGTGGACATTAGATATTGGTAACAATAAAAAATATTCTTTTAGTAACAGTCTTAAACTGAAACGGAAATCGTAGAACGACTCTCCCGGCAGGGTCCGAGACTCGGTATCCAGGCGAGGATACTATTTGTAATGTGAGTCCCATTTGCACGCTTTTTTTTTGGTTTGGTTCGCTTTAAGGATTCATAATCTTTCTAAATGCAGGCTAAAAAACTGGAGTGAGTTTCATTGGGAAGGTGGTGAGTAATTGAATGGATCTTGACACACACATCTGGCATCCCAGCAAGTTTTACAGGAGAGAGCCTGGGATCCAGATCGGTCTGGGCTCGTGGACGGCTCGTGTTGTTTTGTTGTTTCTGGATCGCTCAAGGGTTTGCTGACATCAAACGCCCTCCTTAATCTTTGATTAGCAGTGAAAGATTCTGAGAGATGAACGCCTTCCATTTATCAGAACTTTCTGACCAAATGATAAGTTTTTGTAAGGATTGCGCTCTTCTACCAAATCCACAAAAGGTTACATTTTACTTTGAAACTAACACAGCCATGAACACTAATCTTAGCTCTTCAACTAATCAGGACGAAACCGCAAGAAGAAACCACCAACCACAAAGTGATCAACGTTACAGTCTGCAGTCCAGCCAGCATGCATCTGATTGGTTTTCAGTTACAACACAAAACGAAGCCTCCTACGCAGACATCCTTTTGACTTGTCACGTAACGTTGGGGAGGAAAGATTGCGTGACGAGCCAAAAGAATGTCTGCGTAGGAGGCTATACAAAACGGTCATTTTCCAAGGAATGCAAATAACTAGCAAAAAATCACATGCTTCAAAGTGACTAGTATCGTTTACCGAAAAAATAGCTTGTGAATCTGCTGATAATAGCTTCGGTATGTAGGCTTATGAAAAATTTGGTTCTGGCGGTAACGCCAGAAACTTGCATCATTTATACAACCAATCAGAATGCATGAAACACGTGATGTATTCGTTGTCGAGAATCCAACCTTTCCGTTCTGCCCTCGACCACATTCAAAGCTGGACAATATAATAATTACCATTACCATCATTAATAATCATTATTATGTCTGATTCACATTTACATTGTCGAGCCCGCAGACCATAGTGGGACACTTTGTATAAGAACCTAGATAAACAGTCTAGCCCTCCAGGAGTTCCTGTAGCTCAGTGGTTAGAGCATCCGACCGGTGTTACGGAGGTTGTAGGTTCGATTCCTGCCCAGGACTCTGATTTCTTTTCAGTTGTCCTTTCGCCCGTTGCCAAGCGACTAGCATATCAGCTGGACAACATTTGACCAAAACACGGCTAAACGGAGCGAGTCCACAGAACGTTTTTTTTTTGGTATTATCGCTGAATTTCGTCAGTTGAGTGTTTTCAATAAATTCGTTCCTTTCCCGCCCGAAGGAGCCTCTGGTGTCAGAGATGGATAAACGACCAAACATTTGTTCGTTATCCTATATGTTGGTTTAAGGTATCAGCCAACCCAACGGGGTCGTCTGCGCGCGGATCGTTCTAGCGCTCTTTGTTTGAACACAAACCCCACAAACCGCATATTTTCTGAAAGCTGAGTAGTCATGCCTACAGCTAATTCCCTTTAAAAGTTAAAAAACTTTAATGCGCTTAAAAAAGTAGGAGGTTTTTGTAAAACTAAGTGTTTTCATTCATTAAGTTCCACGCTCACCAAAAAACAAACGGAAGGAAACGATTAACACGGCTTTCATTTCTTCACACGTTTGCCTAAAAAAACCGTATCTCAGATTTCTCGAAAGCGCGCTCGTTTTGTTTTTACAAGCAAATATATTCGGGGATGAGAAATTATTGCCACCGCCAGTGGAAAATAGGTTATAACTTTAAAATGAAAAGACAAATTAAAATTCGCAGACACAGTTTTGTAGGTGAGCTATCTGACAACAATTTGACCAAATTTCAGCCAAATTGATCCAGGGGCTGCCGACTTGGAGTTCAAAATGCATGCACACCTCGCCTAAATTTTGATTTCGAGAAACAAGGAAAAGTAGAATTTCGACCATAATGGGATTAGCGTCAAGCAAAATTGTTTTCGCTCAATAACTTCCCGTACGAAAAACATTTTTTGTGAATTTCTTTTAAATGAAAGCTACTCCCAAGATCTATCGAAACATATAGAAATCCAAAATTATGAAAAACGGTCAATTTTGGGTTGGCTGATACCTTAAAATATTTAACCAAACTTCAACGCAGTTGAGAGGCGGCTAAACTCCGGTAGGGTTGCAACGGTCTGGTAAAAATCGAGGAAAAATGTAGTTTTTTCAAGGTCGGGGAATAGTCAGGGAACTGTGTATCAGGTCAGGGAAATTCTAAATTCTACGTGAAAGTCAGAGGAACTGTCAGGGAATTTTAGTTTTGGTTTACGATTTGGTTTGGGAAGGTTTTCGCCCCGGACGGTAAGTGAAAACTGGTCTTTCGTCAGTGCTAAGCCAGGGAAATGTCAGGAAATGTTCTTTTATCCTAATGAGTGGCAACCCTGTGAACTGTCAGTCATGGCTTACAACGCGATGTTGGACGAAAATATTTGATAGTTTTTTCTAAAATTCAGTAATGCTGAGACTCAATGACGTCGATAATCGAGCCGCAAATTGAATCCCAACCCCGTTCATTGTTACCGTCCCGTTTAGTCACTACATCATGTAAAACTCCACAAGGCGTCTCTTTGTCCATTTATTGTGTTTTCTTTTTGTTTTTTATTCGACACAGCGCTTACTATACAGTACGATACTAGGACTATTTACAAGTACGGTACGCACTATCACTGAAATAATTTTTTGACTAATTATAAGGCAGTACTTAGTTACATGAAATTTGCAAAGTTAACAACAATCAGGATACATAACATTCCTACAGAAACCACAGAGCAAAATATATTACAAGATGCATTAGAAAGAGCTCTAACTCATAATGGTGCCATTTTGCCTGATCACTACCAAGTGAGTTGTGGGTAGATTCACTCCTTTGTGGGGGCAAACGGCCATTTTAGGACGTAATTTGAAATAATTGTAATTTTGACCGTTTGCCCCCACAAAGGACTGGATCTACCTACAACTCACTTGGAACTGATCATTAACAAAATGGTGCATTTGGTAAATAATGTTTCACAACAGGTTGAAAAATAGGTCCGCAATGCAACATGTGTGGCATACTAGACCACGTGAAAGGCGCTTGACTCTCGTGGACAAATAAATCCGATCCTGCCATAATGTGGCTACCCACTTCGTGTAAGCCACACAAAAATGAAGAAAAAACAGACCATTTTGTTTTAAATTCTTTTTCACAACCAGAAGTAAAAAAGATGTATTTTTCCATTTTAATTTTCTCATAGACAAGGGAAACAAATTCATTTCAGACAGATAACTTACTGTTTAGTCCATTTACATACAGGAAATACAGTACTTTCCTGTAAAACTAAGTGATTGAGGGCTAGACAGATATTGTCAAATCCTTATTTATGATGCCAAACACGATTTTATTTTTGGAAAGGAAACGATCCTTCTCAGCTGTGGAATCCCGGACGCTCTACCGGCTATTCTTTCGCCGCGCTTGTTTATGGACTATGGTTTCTGGTAAAGGTTTGCTTTTAGTCCAGAATTGGACTATACAGCCATAGTAGGTGATGTAACTCGCATCGGCCATAGACTAAATCAAGGCACCATCTCCAATTTCTCCCGAGACAGACAGATGCCAACGACAATAAAATATGAAAAGGGGCAAATACTATATTCGCTGTTTATCCCCTTTCTTTTATTCTGTATCGATGATTTCACGTGTATTAAGTTGGGTTATCCTTGCCTGTCTTATCGAAACCTCTGGGGCATTCTATCCTCCGCATTGATATTTCACTTTCCTTCTCTACTTCAGTAAGTACCCTCCCTGTGGTCTACAATGAGCACCCCTCTCTGAAGTTTGTTAATGTTTAACCGAGACGCGGCTATCTGATAAACAAAAAGCGAATGTATGACACCTAGTAACCCGTTTTAGACTTTCGGATAATCGGCATTGCCAAAAAGGTACTGGTTCCTCATTTAAAACATCACCTAAAAGATTCGCAACCAGAGAAATCCAGGGGAAAATAGTCCCTTAGATTTTCGGAAGGAATATTTATGCACTTTTTCGCTCTTAGAAAAGGTCGCCTAGCATTTTCGGGTAAGCAAATAGTTCGCAGAGAAGTTCTTTCGCAGGTAACATTCAGCTAGCAAGTTTTGAAATGAAGATTTCATTCTCTAAAATTTTCGGGCAGTTCAATTTCCAGCTAAGAAATCTGAACAGATCATATTTTTCTAGCTGATTAAAACAACTCTTTAAACGGTCTTTAAACATTACAAAGAGCCTAGAAATATCCCTCAAAGGTTTTTTTTCTTAATTTGCTCTTTGGGTGTCCCTGGGTTGTTTGAAGTAACTCGCTGATTGGACCTAATCGTGATGAGCAGTTATTTTCTCCTTACACACACAGCTACTGCTTCTACAGGCCGCATTAAGCGGTCTTTCAATGCTTCGGTGGACCACAAATAGCATAGGTAAACTATTCGGGGGATGAAGAAGAGCAACGACAACTTTTGAGCTGGAATAATGGGAAAACGGGCTTAATGTTTTCGGAATTACGGAATAATCGGCATTTTCCCACACGAAATAATGAAGAAAGTTGCGATTTGATATGAGTTACGCACTTATGTTATGCCAGTTATGCGCAAGCGTTAAGTTCTTTTGCGGCTGAATATCAGCGTTGCATCTGTTTTATCATTTTATTATCTCTATTCATCTATTTCTGATGTTATAAAACTGTAATTATAATTAGTCAAGGTCTTAGAATGTTGTTTACAAAAGGATGACCTCGGTCAAATCGTTTACGCAGGGGGAGGGCCTGAGAAAAGCGTCGATACACAGCAGACAAGCAGGGGTCCAGTGCGCACTGAACCACAAACACAATCAACATCCAACATCCTCTTTGTCCTCATATTTTGATTCTTCCATTTGTTTTCATTATTTACAGCTATGAGCCTCTCTCAGCTATTGAATGATACGTTTTTCGCATTAAAACGAAACTTTAACCCCAGATATCAGAGATTAAGAGCTTAAAGGGTTGGCGTATCGTTTTTCGTCTTCATTTCATCAAGGTCTTACGTGCGCTTACACACAAAGGCAGAAGATATGAAGAGAATTTTATCTTGTGACATATCAGTCAATTTTCTCTTCAAATTTGCAAGTTTTATTGCGGTTATATTGAAATTTATCCTCTAAATGTGAGTAATGTGTAGTTCCGATGAACAAAACTGCCTGGCTAATAGCTTGAAACTTTAAAGATATCAGTTTGGCAATAAAAACTAGACCCTTGTGGTTTTGATTTTATAAGTAATTTCGGCAACGGCAGGGGTTCAGCTGATGAATAACAGAACGAACTAAACATGACACAACAATACAAGAAGGGCCACACATTTTATATGCAACTGAGTAAAAAAGATTCACTAGCACAGCAAAGTAAGGAATGTCGTCCTCTCAGCTCAACTTTGACGACAAAAATGGTTTGAAACTCGCTCAAAAAACAAGTAAAGCCCTTTCCTTAGCTCTGAACTCATAATATACACAGCGATGGGGTTGAAAGCGCTATTGCTAAAGAAAAGCGCAATACAGAACGCATAAAGACCTTGGACGGATTTGGATGTAGGATCAATGCTCCCAAACTCGATCGCCAGAGCTAGCAAAGTCAACGGTAGCATACATATCCAGAACACGACAACGATAAGCAATAGCATTTTGATAAGTTTTGTGTTCCTTCGCAAACAGATCATGTCCTTGTGAAATGATACTGTCGCACTGCTGATAGAGTTGGCTCTGGCACGGATTCGAGCGCTTTGGCGTCTCATGCTAGCCACGATGGCGGCGTACCCACACGCTGTTAGAAATAGCGGTACGATTATTACTGAGGCAATGAAACATGTGTGCAAGCGGCGTTGAATGTCGCCGGGCCACATGAGCAAACATTTGCGATCGGAAGCAATCTCTTCTATCACCATCAAAAAAGATAAAGGGAAGCCCACAGCTAGGTATGATACCATCCACACTATGAGAATGACAATCTTGGCCTCTTTCTCTGTGATCCTGGGCTTGAAAGGCCTACAGATCACACGAAATCGCTCCACTGTAATGATAGTGAGTGTAAATATCGACACGCAAAAAAACACTTCGTTTAGCGGAACAAACACCTTGCACGCCAGTTTATTGAACGGCCACGAAAAATAATCTTTGATGTATTCAGCGGGAAGTGAGATCAATAAAATACCCAGATCGCTGATTGCCAAGTTCACAATGAACAAGTTGGTCGTGGAAGACAATTCTTTTCGGCACCAAACCGTTAAAATAATGTACACGTTGCCAATGACTCCAAGAGTAAGAACGAAAGAATACCACGCACTTTGAATAGTCAGTAAAGTAGGATTGATAAAGACCTCTCTGGATAAGTCATCGGCCATTTGACCTGAGCCAAAATCAACGATTTCTTCCTCCATGTTTCTTGTAGGAACGCAGCCAAAAAGTTACCACCGTGTGACTGTTTTTCTGCTCAACCTCACAGTCTGTAACTGTGGCTCATGCCCAAACGGCGAAGAGGTCTCAATATGGACACCAGTTTAGAATAGGTTATGTTTATTCTGTTCTTCCGGAACGAGAATCCGTTGTGAAACGATGACGGCTGAGATCACAGAAGAAGAGAGTTGAATCTCGTACACTTCTCGGGGATTAATGAAAAGACGATGCGACATCCGACAGACCTGCCCTCGAGAGAGAAATGCCGTCAGTGATGAAACCCTGCACACAGATCAGCGGCAGATGACGGGATCTTTGCAGTGGATAGTGAGCGAAAAGGCTCTGCTCCACTTCAAACCTCAAACTCTTCAGGATAATCTTTGCTGAAGCACACACTTCACTTGGGTTAACTTACCAGTACTGACCAATGAGTTAATCTTTGACGTCAGCCCGAATCGAGCAACATCATGATGTGTGATGTGCAGATTTCCTCGAGAGCTTCTGACGCTTGATTACTGTATGATGACAGATTGATAATAAAGCTTTGTCTCAACTGATACCGCAAAAAAAAAAATCCTCCATCCGATCGGAAATGAAAGAATAGTATTGCAACTTGACAGCTTTGGAATTATCGTCTGCCATGGAAAAAAAAATTAGGAAAAAATAAAGGTATCAAATGTAATCAGGAATCAAACTTGACTATTTGAAGAGGGTAAGTGTTATAATGAAGATGCGAGACAAAATCTCTAAACCTCGAAAGGCAAAATTTCATATTGATATGAGTTTTATTTTTATATATTTTGATATCAGTTTCCGCTGACCAGAGTGCAGCCTTGATCCGTTTACTTGAACACAAATTTAAAAGTGGTTGATATTTTCATTTTTATGGTTCATTTTAGCTTTGCTTGATTCTCGATTGACGCATCCACAGTGTAAAGTTATTCTGTTATTTAAAAAAAAAAACCTGGAAAATCCACCCTAAGTCCACGTGTGGACTTTTTCTCTGATGATGTAATCGTGTTTAAGATGACGGCAATTTGAGATTACGCGAGTTCAATGAAGGTTTTTACTATGCGTGCTCCAAAATTGTTGATCGAGCGGAGTTTGATGAATTTCCGAGCTAGTATCTGTTTTACCGAGACTACATTTTCTGCATAAACTATCGAATTAGTAAGGAAAATTTCACTTAACTTTTATAACGATTGAAATTTCAGTTCAACCGCTAGAGGTGTAATATGCTTTCTAGTATTAACTTGATGAAAGCTCTTATCACTAAACGTATTAAATTTACTCCCATTTATCTTGCCCAGAAATGACGAGATAATTATGTGGCAATTCATCAAAGTAAACGGCAGTTTGAGCAAAGTCTGAAGTGGGGCGGGGTGTGATCCCCAATTTGACCAAGCGAAACACGCCTGATGAGGCTTGTAGGCTGATCGGCCTCTAGTAGTTTGAAGGTGTATTGGATAAGAGAAGATTTGCAAGAAGAAAAGAATAGTCCACCGACTAATACGTACACCGACTTCTGCGGCGATAAACCACAGTTTCTACAACAAGGGGCAAAACCAAGTTCTTTCTGTGCTGATCAATCGGTTCTGACCTTTCTGGCGGAAAGTGTAACATCAAAGCTTATTGCTCGAGTACAAAAATATGTCGTAATATTATCCACAGGTTTGAGAATATTCGTCCTTAAATTTAAGATAAGGCCGGATAGCAGCGATGTTGGCAATTTCGTCTGGTTGATTTTTTTTTAACACGAAAGCTCTTTCGCGTCCATATTTGTGTTCACACTTGTGTTCCCTTCTGTTTCTGCTGCTTTTGTGAGACCCTTAAGTGACAACAAAATTGCTCAAATCCGGCTACAAGTACCAAAGACAGTCTCTTGTGGAATACGCGGCTTGATATTCCATCCAAACAACAGAGACAAGCGCAGATATTTCAAGCCTTTTGATGTCGACGAATGATCCGCCGACTATTTACTGATGGTATCTTGGAACTAAATTAAGCGATAATGCACTACTGGTTCGGCAATAGTTATACGTGCTTGGCATAGCTTCGAAATATTTGTTCTGCGTGTCTTTTTAAAACGCCACCGCTCGCGCTAAGGGGCATATTTCATGGCAAATTTCAGCCCGGGCTAGAAATTTGAAATTGGGCGTGGGAAAAATCGCCGGAAAGCGTTATTTGCTTAAAATGACGCCGAAGGTGAGACTTCTCAAAATAATTTTAACAGCGCTGTTTTACTGACAATTCGGCCTTCTCTTCGCTTTAAATTTAGAAAGTTTTAGGATGATGGTGGCTTGTACCCTGAAGCAGTTCAGCTCAGTGTACCCTGAAGCAGCTCAGGAGAAATCTGATTTGGCAGCCAATTAAAAAAAAGGATGGCTGCGGCTCTGCGGATATCGCCGTGCAACGTCTTGGCATAAACACTGAATCATTCAGAATAATCTCACCATAAATTAATAAAATCCGAATTCAGTACTTTCGTTATTGACTCCAAGTTTTCAGCAAGATAAACATGGTGCAAAATCAGCTTTTACTCAACTGCCAAAAAAATTGCTCCTTTTCATTCCGCAACTCACTCGCTGGAAACGGCTTTAAGCTCTACAAGTAAACATGCGTGAAGTACAAAACTTGTCCTTTTATTCTTGTTAAACCAATTTGAAGGGCTACTAATTGTATCATTTTCCCGAAAAAGAGAGCAGCAGTATAAATGTTGGCATTTTCGTGACCACGAGTTTCCGTGATTTAATTTGTCTGTTTGGGAATACAATTTTCACCTTTGGGGGCATGTTTCTTTATTGGTTTTAAGCAAAATAAACATCCCACT
Source organism: Galaxea fascicularis (assembly GCA_948470475.1). Classification (NCBI taxonomy): domain Eukaryota; kingdom Metazoa; phylum Cnidaria; class Anthozoa; order Scleractinia; family Euphylliidae; genus Galaxea; species Galaxea fascicularis. Next base: position 10,290,690 of record OX419347.1, read on the forward strand.
CTAATCCAAATGTTTTGAGAGCCAGACGAGTGAATAAACAAGATTTGCTAATTAAATAACAATAAAGGCTTGTAGTATGCGTTTATCATAAACTGCCGCGAGTCGGCATAAAAAAAAGTGCGACAAAGCACAAATTCAAACAAGAAATATGACACGAAAAAAACAAATCGGCACTGCCATACAATCAGGAGGGACCTGAATGGGGTAAAATGGGAACTGGGATTTACCTGTTTTTTAACTGGGAAAGACTTGGACATTTTCCGAGCTCAGTAGCTAAAATAAATGGTATGGAAGGAGTTTTGATGGAGAAAAAGTCGAAAACAAACCAGGGAATTGAATTCAGCCCATTTCTGGCTCGATCCAGGTCACTTTTTTCTGTCGCGAGTCAGTGATTAACTTGCACAGCGGTAGTTCACAGCTGCAACCAAGCATGCTCAGACTCACAGTGTTAACTTAACAAGCATTTTATACCTATAACTCGGCAAAACTAGTTCCCAAGGCTCGACTTTGGACGATGGGATTTGGTCCCGGGATTTGGTCTAAAAAAAGGCTGGAAAATGGGTCTGATATCCCCCTTTCAGGACCCTCAGTCAGCATATTTCGTTTCTTAATTTTTTTAGCGAGATGAAAAGCGAGGCCAACAAGCACACTAAAGATCCGAAACTATTTTATCTATTTTGTAGCTACATGTTGTCATGCAATCATATATCTCTCGAACTTTTTTTATTTCTAACTTTCGTTCGGCTATTTTTTGTTTTGGTTTTAGTTCCTAACACATTTTTTATTATTGTATCACGCGAATTAGAATGCGCGGGTTTTATATTTGCTGAAAGTGTACACATCTTAGGTATGCGTACGTACGGTTTTATTGTTATTATTGTTGTTATTATCATTAAGAAACTATTATTATATAAGTACTGAGATTTACTCTAAACAGAGTTGTCAAATAAAAATCGCCTGTCAATAACTAGGACGAATCTGATTGGTCGGACAATTATTCTCACTAGTGAAAAAATGTCGTCTGACCAATCACAGGCCGCAGACGAAATTTTTCACTAGTGAAAAAAATCGTATCGGTTTTCCCGCCTTTCAGGAGGGCGTCCCAGGCCAGTGACGAATGAAAAGCTTTCGTCATTCCCTTTAAAGGACCACGCTCAACCATGAGCCATTGCGCGCGAGCGCTTTCATCGACGCCATTTTCTGTATGACAGACGGCCGATCTCCCGGATGATAACATCAACAGAGGCGCGCAATGATTTTTGGTTGAACGTGGCCCTTTAAGTCGTAACTTTTCATGTGCCGAATCAAATGATTTGATTCGGCGCATGAAAAGTTCGACGTTTGAACCGGGCCTTAGTTTGTCTACTTTCATGCGTCCCGTTTTTATACCAGACGGCTTTAATGTCTCAGACGTCAAATGCGTCTTGACGACTTTAACTCTAGCATAAATACGGCCAATGTCTACGGAAAACTGTTGAGCTGTCCAACTTTAAATTTTCTTTAAAAGGAAATACTTAACCTTCGGAAATCTTCACAATTTTTTTAAAGGAACCGTTTAAAAGCAAATTTGCACCTTTTTTCAGGTATTTGAAGCAGTTTCTAATTCAGTATTTGAGGTGTCTTGCACACTGAGTTAGCTCAAAATAAAGCCGACATTGTGTTCGCGGCTCGTTGATCTTTTGGATTCAATTGACAGTGTTTTCTTTAGAGTAAATCTTAGTACTTATATAAACAAATTACCTCATGGTTAGTTCGCTTGTGCGATTTTTATTCACGAATGAGAAGAAAAAATTCACTCCGTCGTTCGTTTTATTCTTCACAACTCGTAAATAAAAATCGTACGCGCTAACCAACCATGAAGTAATCTATATTTATTATTATTATTATTATTATTATTATTATTATTATTATTATTATTATTATTATTATTATTATTATGAAATTAGCTGGGAGGGGACGGACCTCGAGACTGATTGCCCTCACTTGTTCTCACCGAAACTGGGAAAAAAATTAAACAGCTATAATGACGGCCCACGGTGGTAATAATGTAGTTCCCCAACATCTGCAAAAAGAGCAATGATCTGAGACATGGATTGAGCTGAACAAAGAAACCGCAAGTACACTGTCTCTGGTTGGAATTATATATGCGGTCATGTATTTAAAGAGGTGGAGTCCATAAGGAGCTTATAACGAAGAAGCGGAAAGCCAACTTACAGGCTGAAAGCACGAAAACGTATTCAGAAGGTCTCAATGCCGTGAAATGTCATAAAAATAAACAATTAGGCGTGAAAATGACAAAAAATTACCGTTAGCCGTGGCCGAAAACTCAAAAGCATTAAGTAGCGTGGTATTTTGTATTTAAAAAAGTGGAATAGAAAGTATTTCGAGATATTTAGAGACTTCAGAGCACTCACCGCTTTACTTTGCTATACTCTCCCCACCCCCTCCTCCCTCCCTTCCATTGAAGCATTCTATTCAGCCTGGCTGCGAATAAGAAACATTAATCCTCTTAACTTTCGATATTTTTATTTTCTGTCCCTTATTCCTCTTCAAACAAAACGGATTCGCATTAATCGTAGTCTTCTGTGACTGACAATAAGAGTTCGTGCATGCACCTTTTTTGTATGACTTTCACAGCTATATCGGTAATGCTGATTCAAACCGTATTTTGTCAGTTTGTGACGGGATAATTTAAGTATGATTAGTTAAGATCTAAAGGCCCAAGGAATGTTTTGACATCATCTAAGACCTTGTATGTCCCACTGGTGTCAAAGAAACTGCTCAAATGAAAGTCACTCATAAGTTACGTCTATTGATATTACTGCGACGTCTGATCTTGCGTACCGTTCACAAGTTCCTGTGGGAGTAAAAAAAATCAACTCACAGCCACATTTGACGAAGAGGTAAGCATTTTTAGAGACAGAAAGGTTTTCAACTGAGACATGTTGTTTGTTACTTGGCCTTCGTCTTGGGTTTGCTTATTTGCCTTCGTGGAAAAAATGCGCCACCTTTCCAACCAATCATAATAATCGCACGTGCTTTCCCGCGTTTTCCCGTCATTCGATGCCCCGCAAAGAACCCGATTCTGATTGGTTCATCCAGTGTTGTTATATTCGGCGCTTTACGACACTCGGTAATCTCGTGATTTACTGTTAGCAACCGGTGCCTTTTAGTTTCTGTAATATTGTCTCCTTCCTTAGCCTTGTAGAATCCTAACACAGTTTTAGTTGGAAATCTAGAATGTTTAACAGTCTTCAGTATAGGTGGTTTGGAGCCAATCTCTAGAGACACAGACGAACAATGGTGAAATGTACAAATGCTGGTGGACGAGCAAAACGCGCTAATGAGAGATCTATTGTTTACCGTCCACCGACATGGCGGCGATGACGTAACGTGAAAACCACCTATTCCCAGATCAAAGAAGTTTTACCTAAATTAAAACTTTTTCAGTCCTCCTCTGTAAACTGAGAAGAAAAAACTGAGAGGAAATAGTCTCACGATTAATGCGCCTGGGTCAAAACACTTTTTAGGCGATGAAAGTCTTTTAGCACACGGATTGATAACCTTTCTTTCCTGATCGGATCGCAAGAATTTTGTTCTGTGTGCAAGTATGTAGACATTCGGCACGCAACCGAAGAAAACCTCTTCAAATAGCTACACGTGCGACAAATGAATACCCTCTCCGTGGGTTTGCCACCAGCTTAACCACGGTTTGTAAAGCTCGTGTCATTTCCGTGGCTTTTTCCTGTTAACTTCCGTCTCCTAAAACAACACTAGCTACAGCATAATATTTCACGAAATGTCTACTCTTTTTTCATTCATTTACTCACCCATTGATTCATTGCCGGATTTAATCTGATCAAAAACTTTAATATATTTGATGCAAACGTAACTAACCGTAACGATCACTGACACCGTCATTGATTTAATATCAAAAATCACCAAATTTCCCAACCTCCTTCCCAGCAGTCGTTCATCATTGAGAACTGGATCTGCCATGTTGTTACTTCACTCATGGAAACAGTCACCTGGTCCCCAGGGCAATTTGCGCGGTACCCTCGCCCTGGGGGCGATGACACGACTTTGGACAACAGTGGAAAGAAACGATAGAGGCACTTCACCTAGCTTGTGCACGAACAGATTTTCGGCTGCTTTCTGGCCTCCTAGACTCCCATCCCCGTCCATCTACTTATTGCTCTCTTCCTATTTTCTAGCCTGCGAATACAGCCGCCCCCGAGGCGCGTTTCGCCAAACGCACCTCGGGGGCCGGGAGCGTTGAGAGGCGGCTGTATTCGCAGGCTACCTATTTTCGGGAACGCTTGTCACGCAGGCTATGTATAGTACATCAAACAATTTCTGTATGGTATTTTAAGATGCTATGTAGAATGAAATAGTGCACTTTGGCAAGCGCCTTTTTAAGCTGGACGAACTTTTCCGATTTTTGGCAACTTTTGGTCAACTTTTGATCATTTTTCGGGGCAATTTTGACTCAGTACCGACACAAGCTATGGTCTCTATTTCGGGAAGTGAGTCGCGACGCACAACCTACAAGGTCTCTCATTTTCAGGATTTTCGAAGGCTTTTTCTTCAACTCCTATTAAACTGATCATCTACAAAGTTAGTAAGGAAGTTAAATATTTTTTGCCATCGAAAAAAACTTATTCGCAGGCCCCAACTCGTTTCCTAAGTGGGCTATCAAATCGTGTAAGCACCAGAAAGTGTCCTGAGGACTTTGGCCGATGGAACTAGCGGTTGACTAAGGGACTGGAAACTAAGCAGCATTCAAGATGGCAGAAGGAAATGCTCTCCAACTGGCGGGGTTCAAATAAATAATGGATAGCAAAAAACCGACGCATCAGTGCTTCAAAACAACGGACTTGAAAAGGAAACGAGAGGAAGAGGATAGTGGATCGAAGCTTTCGAGGAGTGAGGGATTTTCTTGGTGGACGTCCTTACTTCTTGGATTAGATCCATCGTCAAGTCGTTCAACTGAGAAATCAACTCGCACAGAAATCCGCAAAGTAACTAGTAACTGAAAGAAAAAGACAGGCGATTCCGGATTTAAATTATTTTAACCCTTCTTCTTATATTAATCTTCAGATACGTACTCTCATTGAGTTGGGTGTGCGAAACGCGACATTTTTAGACTTTTACTTGGGCTGCAGATGGCATGGCTGACGTCTAACTGTGCATGTATCTCTCTGTATGAAAGTGTGTGTTAGACAAGAACCCGTCGTTATTGAGGACTGTACATTAACTTGTATACACAAAATGGTGTGTGACACCTGCCTGGAAGTAAATTTTCTTCACTGAAGCCGTTTATTTCCAGATGACTGCATCCACATTTTGTTTCCAGCTGGAGAGGTTTAAAAAAATTGCGTCACGCAAAGGATTTGCATTTGATCTGAATTCTTGTGGTCAACAAGATCAATAGTGGAACTCATCAAATAACATACGGTGTTCACGTTGCCATGGCAACAGGAGGTGAGAGTTCCAGGGAATGCATAAGCAAAGACACTGCTGCATGTGATCTTCCTGAGCAACCAGAAAAACCACAGGACAGTGACTGCTGTGGGACTGGATGTGTTCCCTGTGTATTTGACATCTATGAGGAGGAAATGGTAAAATGGAGGATAGAATGTGAGAAAATAAAAAATGGAGAAAATCTTCACAATGCTCAACATCTTGAAAATCGCATTGAAGTTCTCAGCACTTCAGAGTTTCGATGTTTCGCACTAAAGTCAATTATCAGACTCACGGCTAATTCATGCCTCTACAGGTTTAGCATTCCAGGAAACCAGAGGCTTGGACTTCAGGTTGGTCAGCATTTGATAATGAGGTATGGTTATAATGCTCTGTTTCTTTCTGCAGTAAACTCCAGTTGTTCCTTAACAAACAGTTTCAACTTGGCCATGTGTGTGTATTCTCAAAGCATATGGATGATGTCAAAAACGTGGTAAGAGCAAAGAAGTGCTGTACAGCTGTTTGCTATGTCAGTTGCAGGCGAGAAGCACGACAGATGCTCTTACCAGAGTACACACATACTGCCAAATGGAACCTATTAGTATTTTGTTTTATACAACTTGTTCCTTGTGTTTTTACTTCCTTTGGTCCATGACATTATTTGCTCATCTATACTTTAATCACATGATCATGGATTTCATTATACTTTTTTTAACTGTGCAGCAAAATTATTTTGATTTGAAAGTCCTTTACAGTGTAGGCTCCTTTCTCCAATAAGTGCCTTCCTTTTTTTGGAGGGAGGAAGTAGTATCAACCCCCCTTCTCCTTTACCCCACTGTTCCCCCCCCTCCCATCTTTCCCCCCTCAACCAACATAGTTTTATACCTCATTTTACTGTGTACTATAACCCTAGAAGCTAGGGATTAACCCTCACTCTCAGAGTGATCAGCATCAAATTAAATTTTCTCCTTGTATTGCCCATGCTTTATAAAACAGAGTGGTCACAAGAATTAATGACAGGATCACAAGATGAATTTGCTTCATATTTTTATTATATAATGTGCAGGGACAACAATTGAGAATTTCATCATCATTTTATTTCAATAATTATTATTGAACAAAAATGATGATGATGATTTTTAGAAGTAGGGGGGTGCACTCGTTGATAGAAGAAACTGACCTTTTGGAGGTTTATGGCATTCACGACAAGTTTTTTTTTTCAGAGGAAAGTGTCAAGGAAAAACTGTCACAAGACAGTACACACCAGTTTCTCCCACAGACTGCCATGGCTTCTTTGATGTGCTGATTAAGGTATCTTTGTTTAGAGTTTGTAATTTCTTATTGGTAACTACAGCAGACTTTGTTGTGTTACTCCTTACTATGTTGAACAGAGAACCATTTTTTAATTAAACAGAAGTCAATCAAATTTACAGCTACATGTAAAAAGGCTGATCATAATGGGGGTGTGACAACTCTAACAAGGCCTGTTTGGGGAGAAAAACAAAATTCTTCCAGGAATGTTGTGATTTTGCTGGGAAGCACTGAGACTTGTAAATAATTTTTCTGGGAAATAGGACATACATGTAGTTGTATGATTTGGCAGACATTGATCAAAATCAGGGTTGCCACGGTCAGGGAAAATTCAGGGAAAACAGATTTTTCCCAAGGTCAGGGAAAAGTCAGGGAATTATATATGAAGTCAGGGAATTTCTAAATTCTACCTGAAAGTCAGTGAAAAGTTGAGGAATAAATAATCATATTTTACATTTGGCCAGCCATTTGGTTTTGAAAAAAGATTCTTTGGTAGTAAAGGTGTTTTCATTTCCAGAAATCCTGCAGAGGAATTGATTTCTTCAGCCTCATTGGTGAATTTATTGCCCAGGAGGATTTGCCTCTGATGGTCAGTGGAAACTGGCCTTTGGTCAGTGAAAAGTCAGGGAATTTTTTCTATCCCAATGAGTGGCAATCCTGAAAATCTGTATTTCGAATGCTTAAGCCCCTAGTTGTACGATTTGGCCGACATTAATCAAAATCTGTATTTCAATCGGTTAAAGTGAGCCCCAGCCCTACCCCTCCTGTCTTCTGGCCTTCAAAAGAGCAAAATAGAAGAACTGGGGCTCATCAACATGAAACCTCTAAGCCCCCCACCCCCTCCCCCTCCAAAGAAAGTCCTAATTTTAAATGAACAAATGTATTAAGGCCCAGGGCCTATTTTTTCATAGTTTTATGTTCATGTAAACAAAAGAGAAACCAACCGCTATTCTTATCACGTTTTATGATTCCCATGATAGGCATTAAACATACATTTATTTAATAATAATTTAATAACTTTATTCAAGTCTCAAATCTTTCTAGCTGAGCACAGGTGCTCTAGTAATTGGGGAGACTGTAAAATAATCAACTCAACTCAACTCAAATCAAATCAAATGTTGGTTTTTGGGAGGAGGAAAAAACAGGAGTACCCGGAGAAAAATCTCTCGGAGCAGAGTAGAGAACCAACAAACTCAGCCGGCATATGACCCCAAGAGTGAACCTGGGACACATTGGTGAAAGGCGAGCGCTCTCACCACTGTGCCAACCCTGCACCTCAAAGTCAGTTTAGGAGCTTATTTTCTAGAAGCACTTGTCTTAAATTATAGGGTCCTGTATGTTAATACCCTTTCCACACCAAGTGGCACATGGGCCTCCATTGGTGAAAGGCGAGCGCTCTCACCACTGCACCAACTCTGCACCTCAGAACACAGTTTAGGAGCTTATTTTCTAGAAGCACTTGTCTGAAATTATAGGGTTCTGTACGGTAATACCCTTTCCACACCAAGTGGCACATGGGCTTCCATTGGTGAAAGGCGAGCACTCTCACCACTGCACCAACCTTGCACCTCAGAGCACAGTTTAGGAGCTTATTTTCTAGAAGCACTTGTCTGAAATTATAGGGTTCTGTACATTAATACACTTTCCGCACCAAGTGGCACATGAGCCTCCATAAAGGCTCCCTAAGAGGTTTCAAGACCCACAGAGGGTCTTGAGGGCACCTTATAGGGGTTTCTAATCAGAGTCAAATTCTCTTGCAAAATGTGTTGCAATTAATAAAGTATCAAGGTGATTACTTAGCTGACTCTAACTCTAATCCATAGTCCTGTAAGTTTTCTGCTTCATTTGGGTAAATTACCTTTCCTGCTCAAACTAATGATTGTTACATGTACGTGCCTTGCATTAATAAATTACAGTCTGTGTAAATGACTTGCTGCCTGAATGTTTTCACTTCTCATGCAAATATACTTAAAACATTGCCTTATTTAATCAAAACCCTAATATTATTGGTCTGATTCAGGTGTATTCGGATGGGAAGATGTCAAGCTATGTTCGAACTTGGCAAGTAGGAGACATGATTGAATGGCGGGGACCTTTTGGAACATTTTTATATAAACCAAATCAGGTACATGTACTATCATAATAGGGGGTGACAACTTTAACAAGGCCTGTTTTGGGTGAAAAACAAAATTCTTCCGGGAATCAGGAAACTAGGCATGTTTTCTGGGAAATACATATGTCATACATGTAGATCTGGGACATTGCAGAACAGAAGCAGGGTATTGAACAAAAATTAATTTGCATTTCGATACATGTAGGTTAAAGAATCGGCAGGATTTACCAAAATATATATCTATATATATTTAATATCTGGGAGGACTTGTGAGAGTTGGCACCCCCGCCCCCTGTGTAATATATATGTCACTGATAACAAAATAATCATTCTTCCAAATCGTGCATAATGTTTTCCTTCTTGCATTTAATTTATACCTTGAGACTTTGTTCCTTAATTACTGTGCATATTTAAACAAAAGAGGACCTCGAGAGAGATCTGTTAGCTTTTGCGCTTTGATTGTTTCTTACGAATAATATAACCAACTGGAAGTAAAGTAAATACAACATGGCGCTGAACTGTAAGTGTACGGAATTTAAGCTTAAGGTCGATATTATTGGACTTCAAGATCAGAACTTTTCAGGGTTGGCCACGTCCCAACTTCTGGTCAAGAGGAACAAAGACTCTGGGTACCTGATTGGTTTATGTGATTAAGAAGTGAAGGAAAGCTGTGACAAACATTTCTTGGTTTAGGGAGGTTCAAATGATCAGTCTAATTCATTTAAACGGGGAGCATTTTTGCGAAGTCTTGCAAATCTTTAAAAACTCTTACAGAATCTTACAGATTCTTACAAACTCATACAGAATCTTACAAAAAATCTCGCAAAATCTTACCGAGAATGTTTTAGTATAGAATTGTATAAGGAATCTAACAGAATGTTACAAAATCGTACAAAGCATTACACAATGAATCTCACAAAATCTCACAAAATCGTTGAGATACAATTAAAAAAATCTTCCAAAATCCTACAACGAACCTTACAGAATTTTACCAAATCTGACAAAGAATCTTGCAGAATCCTGCAAATTCTTACCGAGGATCTTACAAAATCTCACAAGAATCCTACAGAATCTTGCAAAAATCTTATTTGCAATCTTACAGAATCTTACAAAAATTTTACTTGGAATCTTGCAAAATCTTCCTCGGAATCTTACATAATCTTACAAAAATCTTACTTGGAATCTTACGGGATCTTACGAAATCTTACAATTTACTTGGAATCTTACAGAATCTTACAAAAATCTTACTTGGAATCTTGCAGAATTTTACAAAAATCTTACTTGGAATCCTACAGAATCTTACAAAATCTAACTAGAAATCTTACAGAATCTTACACACAACTCAAAACTTTTTCCAACTCTATCCGGCTGGTGCTGAAGAGTTGAGAAACAACTTCTTACAGCACCATTCTCATTTGGCATGGTCGGTATTTTGACACACTCGTACCCCTTACTTAATTGTCGTCTCCTTCAGGTTATTGCAAAGCTTTAGATCTGAGATTGCTAAAGGAACCAAGTCCATCCAAATACGTATTACTGTGTTCAAACTTAAAGTTCGGATAAAGTATGAAACTGAGCTTTACATTTGGCGTCATGCTTTAAAGGAAGAATGGGCGGGCTCTCAGAATATACTGTATTGTTGTAATAATTTGAGTCTTTTATTTTGTTGTGTCTTTATGTTATGCCCTTATATATTTTTGAGTTTTTCTTGTATTTCATACTGTAATTTGTAAAACTGTATAATGATAGTTGACATTTGTATTAATAAATAAAATAAACAAATAAAAAACATTCTTATTTCATACATGTAGATTGTGATCTTTTGTTTCATTTTTTCAGTACCGCCGCATTGGAATGCTAGCAGCAGGTACTGGTGTAGCTCCTATGTTGCAGGTGATTCAGGGTATTCTCGCCAAGGATCTTGATGAGACATTTATCCACTTGGTCTACTCCAACCGAACATATGATGATATTTTAATGAAAGATAGACTGGACGAACTGAAAGCTTACTGGAACTTTTCAGTGCTGTATGTAATAACCAAGGTAAGTTAGAACGGTTTTCAGTTTGGTGTCATAAACTAAAGCAATTACTCTGACAAATTACAACAGATGTATACAGAGCAATGCGCCAATGAGAATACGGAGAAATTACATGTAACCGGTGCAAAGCGCGGGAAAATATGCACGTGCCAATGGCGATTGGTTTTGGTTCTGCTTCTCATTGCGGTTAAAAAGGTGGCATGAGTTTTGCTGGCCAATCACAGAGCGAAGCAATGCAAAAACAAAGCAAACGCAATTTACTTTCGATGCTCAATTGAAAACGCTCTTTAACCTATCTGTCTTTGAGCTGCTTTCATTTGAGCATCCAAAGTACGTGTAAATTTCGTTTGTTTTGGTTTGCATGACTCTCCTCTGTGCCTGGCGAGTAAAACTTGCGCCATTTTGATTCTCAACCAATGAGAATCCCGAAATCAATGGCGACTTGCAGGCAGGTATTTTCCCACACTTGGAGCCGGCAACCCACACGTGAGGAAAGAGCTGAGCAAAATTCCTCGCAAGGCAGTTAGCTCAGCCGTTTCCTCACGTGTGCGGCAAATTTTCAGTGAGAAATTTGCCTCGTGAGGCGATGAGGAAAACATCAAACATGTTTGATATTTCCTCATCGCCTCACAAGGCAAATTTCTCACCGAAAATTTGCCGCACACGTGAGGAAACAGCTGAGCTAACTGCCTTGCGAGGAATTTTGCTCAGCTCTTTCCTCACGTGTGCGGCGGGCTTAAATAAATATAAACAACCATGATGATCATAAAATAGTCAGCAAGAGTTACCATTTTATAATTTAGATAACAGAGAATTTCACCTGCTTATAAATGGAACCAGTCATTTGCAGCTAGAGAACCTTAAAGATATAGATATATATAACATGATATCTAACCCTGACAAATCTGATGTGGCTGACCCAGACAACATGTTTATAAATCCCCAATCTAATTATTATGATATTCCCAGCTTAAATAAAGTTCTATATACATGTAGGCTTGGAACAAAACCCATCTCTCTCCTCCATTGCAATGTTAGGAGTTTAACAAAAAACCTAAATGTACTTGAAGATAGTATGTTATGTTCCCTACATCTAAAGCCAGATGTCATAGGAATCACAGAAACTAGACTCAATATGAGTACTGTTGACAATGTTTATTTACCTAATTATAATATATTCCATGCTGACTCTCTAACGTCTGCAGGGGGGGTGGCCCTTTATATTAACAAATGTTTAAAGACAATTCCAAGGACAGATATAACTCTAGATATTCCACACGTAGAATCTGTTTGGGTGGAAATAGCACCTGGCAATGGCAAGAGACCTATAATGGTTGGCTGTATCTACAAGCACCCGCCAGTAAATGTTGATATACATGTATTTAAGGATAAACTTGATGAGGTAATTAAGCACTTTGAAACCTTAATAAGTATCAGCTATATCTCCCTGGTGATATGAATATAGACTTCTTTAAATGCAATAGCCACCAACCTACTGACGATTACCTAAATATGCTCTATTCTAACAATCTACTGCCGGTAATAACAAAGCCAACACGGTTGACCCATCATTCAGCTACGCTAATCGATCACATCTATACCAATACTACGAGTCGAATTATTTCCGGAATAATCACAGTTGATTTATCTGATCATTTTCCAGTTATTTGCATAAGTGACATACCAGTAAAAAGGCATAATACAGTTAGATACTATAGGGATTATAGTAAGTATAATGAATATTCTTATTTACAGGATATTAATGCAGTCAACTGGAATGCTATATATAGTGAGCGTAATGACCTACATGAGATTACAGCTAAAACAATAGACCTCCTTAAATCAATTGCAAATAAACATGCACCAATAAGGCAGATGTCACACAAAAAACAAAAATTAGCTGTTAAGCCTTGGATAACAAAAGGCATTTTTAAATCAATCAAAACTAAACATGCAATGTATAAAACACATTTTTTTTCTAATAACCCAGCTAAAGTGGCTGAATATAAAAAGTATGCCAACAAACTTAACTGGCTTAAAAATACAAGTAAGAAAAGTTATTTCTGCTAACACTTTGATTTATGTAAAAATAATTTGAGAGCTTCTTGGAGACTAATCGGTATGCTAATCAAGCGAAACTCAAAGGGACAAACTCCCATATCAAAAGTTATACATAACAATAGAGTCTATACTGATAAGGCTGAGATTGCAGACCAATTTAATAAACATTTTGTTAATGTGGGTCCAAATCTGGCAAAAGAAATAGAGAATTGCGAAGGAAGCCCCACACAGTTTATTAAAACAACCCCATCAGCTAGCTTTGTTATGTCTGCTGTTACTGGAACCCAGGTGTCTTCACTATTTAAAGGTTTAAGTGACAATAAAACATCCCTGGATATTCCTAATAAGCTAATTAAGGCGGCTGCCCTACCATTGTCCAAACCCCTTACATACATTTATAACCTCTCAATTGAGACAGGCATTGTACTGTACCTGATGTATTGAAAATTTCTCAGGTTACTCCAGTGTTCAAAAGTGGTGATTCGACCAACCCTAGCAATTATCGACCTATAGTGACTCTTTCACCATTTAGTAAAGTACTTGAAAGGCTAATTTATGATCAATTATATGCTTTTGTGGAGAAGCATCATATTTTATACAACTACCAATTTGGATTCAGAAAAGGATACTCCACTGAACAGGCTATTCTTGAAATTACAGATAACTTAAAGCTACATGTACATGTAGCTATTGATAAAAGGCAGGTTACCTGTGGTTTATTTCTTGACTTGTCAAAGGCCTTTGATACAGTTAATCACAGAATTTTACCATCCAAACTCTATTTATATGGTATCCGTGGAGTCCCACATACCGGTAGATGGTTTGAAAGCTATCTTCATAATCGCAAGCAGTATGTAAAGATTGAATCTACTAAACCTGACAATGAAAATATCACATGTGGAATACCACAAGGCTCAACTTTAGGACCGCTCCTTTTTTTGCTGTGTGTAAATGACTTACCAAATTGTACTGATAAACTTTCAGTTCGTAGTTTTGCTCATGATACTAACTTTTTTTTCTAGTGATAATTTACAGTACCTTAATTGAGTCTGTTATGAATCATGAGCTTAAACGTATCTATAAGTATTGTGCTCTCAATAAACTATCCATTAACTTTTCAAAGACTAACTATATGCTGGTATCATCACCAAGGTATCACCCTAGGATATTGATAATTTAGAAGAAAAGGATCATATTAAGTACTTAGGAGTCTACATTGATAAGCATCTCAATTGGCAACCACAGCTGCAACATATAAACAATAAAGTAGCCAAAAATACTGGTATTCTTACCAAACTGAGACATTACCTTAACCTTCACATCCTGAAACAAATATATTATGCTTTGATTTATCCCTATCTAAGCTATGGCATTTTTGCCTGGGGTTGTGCCTGCAACAATCGATTGAATTGCCTTCGTATCAAGCTGAATAAATGTCTTCGATGCATTTTCTTTGTACATGCTAGGGAGAGTGCTGGCCCTTACTACAAATGTTTAGGAATTCTCAAGCTGGACTGTATATATAAATTTAGAATGAGTTGCCTTACACATAAGATTAAAACTAGAACTGGTAGCATTCCAGATGTCTTCTCTGATATTCTGACTCCAGTAAATCGTGTGCACAGCTATAGTATAACACACGATTTGCTAATATCCTGAATTTCTTTAGGCCAAGTGTGTCAACCAATGTGGGTAAATCTACGTATAGATTCAAAATTTGGGAATCTATACCCCTCAGAATTAAAAGTTTGCCCTACAATACTTTTAAGAATGAGTATAAATGCTATCTTTTATATAATCAAACATGATTTTGTTGTTGCTGCTGTTAATTAATTTGATTTTGCTGACTGTGTTTTATTTTGCTGCTTCCATTTCTTTCTTTTTTTCTCTTTTCTGAAAACATAAATACAACGTACATGTATGTAGTATAACTTAACTGAATATTTAACGTCTCATGCTGCCATTTACTTGGCCATGGCGGTGTCCAACCAGAAAGCTTTCGCTACTTTGGGCACCGCTCACATATTAATTTATTTCTTAATGGCTTCATATTATTTTATGCTTTATTATTGTCACTTCTGTAACTTATAAATTGTATTTAAATGCCCTTTATAGTGTAAATAAATATCCGATTGATTGATTGATTAATGAAAATATACAGAAAAATGACATTTTTCATTTATCATTTTTAGCTCATGGATGACGTAGTCATGCCATGAGGTTTTGTTGTGGGTCTGAATTTCCCTCACTCACTCAGGGGATCACTCATTCGTTCACTCACTCGATTCTGAATAATTTATTCATTAAACTTTCCCCCGGTCCCTCCCCTGGTAAGTATTGCTTTTGTCTCCATAGTCTTCTTGGTCCAACGTTTGCAAATTTCAGGGTGTAGTACAAAGGCGGAGAATTTTGCTCTGCAGATATTGTTTACGTGTTTAATGGTCATGGCGTCGGTTTTTCGTTTCGATTTTCCAACTCAACAAAGGTAAAGTTAATAAGGTGAAGAACACGAGCTGCGAGAATTGAACTTTGAAATCTTCAGAGCAGCGAAAATGAACTTCGAGATATCGCAAAAGCAACTCTAAAGCTTATCACTGTGCGGTACCTGGGGTAGCCTGCAAACAGGCTCTCCGTATGGGTTATTCCGAGATTTGCTTTCTAATGGCGCGCGGTCAAATGCTAGGGGATTGGGGCGCCCGCCCTAATCCCCGAGCTTTGACCTCGCGTCATTCAAGAGTAAGTCGACGCGACCACCTCTCGGAATACCCAAATGGAGAGCCTGTTTGCAGGCTATACCTGGGGCAGTAGTAATCGAGAATTTCTTGCCACAATATGATGAAAGAAGGAAGAATGAAGAAAATCGGCAAAAAAAGGAAACAGGAGAAATACTTTCTAGCCAAAAAGCCGAATTCTGGCAAGCTACGCATTTGATTTATGAGCAACATATGATCGATTTAAGCAGGTACGTAATGAAGTATTTTTGAAGACGCTCTTTTCATGGTGAACGCTCGATTGCAAATATGATCTTGTTTAGAAAGGCTATATCCCTTGGCTTAAACGATTAGTATAACACTTTGTCAACATTTGACAAAAACACAAGGACCACAAGCATGCAAATATTTTTTCTCTGTGAGGATATACAGGTGTAATTTGGTCTGACAAGCAGCAATAACAGCTAATCTGTTCGAACAACAAAATATTTAGAAAGTCAAGTTAATTGTAGCACAAAGCATAGTTAGATGGATTGAATATCTCACCTTACAAAGCAAAAGTTTTGTGCTGGACTCCGAATCGCTCAAAAACATTGTGGCTGTAAAGCGTGACTAATTTCCCTCAGGACTTTCACAAAATATGTTATTATCTGTATGTTATCTCGCATTCAGAATAGTCGGAAATTTTATTACGACCAAAAACGTTTACAAAACTAACTTGAAATGAGCCGACCAGTAAGAAACCTTAACTTGCCTGTTACAGTTCTTAACAAAGCGATCACATTTGAATATTATTTTTATAGTCCGTGTACAAATTTGCATATTTGTGCGCCGGTTCAAATTACTAACGTCTGTCAATTTCGTCTAATATAATGCTTCTGGCGCCTGTCAATCAACTGCGTAATTTTACGGAAAATATTAGCGCGTAAACGGTTCTTTTACCAAGAGGTGTGTCTGAAAAGGATGTGCTCCCACAAAACACAAACGAATGTACAGGTTTCTTGCACATATCTTTTTAGAAAATAAAGTTGTTGTAAATTCAAAGTATTGTTATGTTCCCCATCCATGAGGTGGCTTATAGGAGCCTTTGATTCATTTTGCAATCGCTATGAAAGGCTGGTTTTCACTGACCAGCGCATAAGCATGAGAAACATGAGAAGAACGAACCCACTTATTTGTCTTATGCTGTTTTCACCAGGAACGCGCTCGACATAAGCGTGTTACTGTCAAGTGCGTTACTTGTGGAAACGGCATAATAACTGAAGACAACTAAGTCGGTTTGTTCTTCTGATGTTTCTTATGCTTATGCTTGTGTTGATGTGTTAGTGAAAACCAGCCTTAAATCATACCATCTCATTTGTGAATGACCCAGTTCCCACGAGATCCTGCAGCTCAGCAGTAGGTCATCCGAAGTTATCCGAACTAGTAATCGGAAGTTCGTAGGTTCGACTCCCAATGGAAACACACGGAAGTTTTTACTCCAAGTATTATTACGCCTTTCAAAATTGTGGTTGTTGCAATAATATTGTTGTTTGTTATCCTTGTGCTGTTAAACGTTAGCCATTTGCGTTTCTCCCCCTCCCCCTATATGGTTATATGGTTGGCATTTTGAGGTAAAATTCATCTGCAGTATTGGTCACGTAAGTGAAAAAGATATTATGACGTATCTACCAATTAGACATGGACAGTTTAACGGCCGTGCACCATTGATTTTTCACGTAGTTAGGAAAGTAAGAGTATTAAAATTGGCGTATGGTAAAGCAAAATAAATTATCAGTTAGCTGCATTACGCCTTCATCGTCACCAACAGTTACAGCAGTAGCAAATCACCAGATCTGGGAAGCTAAAAACTGTTCCTATCCGTGAGCAGGTGCAAAATTAGTTTGAACACTGGACGTTGACAGGTTGTTGCTTGAGATTATATTTTTGTCTTGACCAATGCATGCCTGGGTGCCCTAAACCCCTTTCTCGAAAAAAAAATTATTTATTTCTGAAGACGTTTCCTCAGGAACATGATAATTTACTCTTGAAATTTGCCATAGGAATGTGAGGCTGACCAATCAAAAGTTAAGTACGGTGATCACGTGTGGTATGGCAGAATCAGTGAGGAGCTTGTGTCACGTGAGATGCCTGTTCCGTCACGTGGCATTCAAGTGCTCATCTGTGGAACGAAATCTTTTGACAAGGACATGATCAAATATCTTAAAGCTTTAAGTTATACTTCAGACATGTATTTTAAATTTTAGATTTAGCTAATTGTATTTTGAGAAAACGACGTTTTTTTCTTGCTTAATACAATACTTCTGGGAGAAATTTCCTTAAAGAACAAAGTTAGACTTTCCTTTCTAAAACTCGGACGCAGGTCGTTGCGTGTCGAAGTAAGAGTGAAAAGGTTTAATTTTTTCCGTTGGGTTGCGAATACATAAATGCTGTAGTTGTATTCTTTTCAAGAACATTATTTGTCTCGAAAAGAAATATGAGTGCTTGCGTGAATAATCACTCAGTTAAGCCCCAGCTGGGGGTAGGAGGGGCATCTGCCCCGTGGACCTGTTGAGCCAGACAAATCAATTCTCTGGATTGCTCAAGCCTATCATTATTCAATTAAGGATTTGTTTTCTTTATACTCGGTCAAGTTGATTGTAATGACTTACAGTTGTTTGCTATTTTCATGCCTGGGAAATCGGTTTTTCCGAGGTACGTGGAACAGGTTAGACACACTTCATGCAGTATTGCGAAATGTTCAGTGTGTTAATGCCAGGATATAGCTACGGTGTGTTTTAAATTGAGGACCACAGGATAGTGTTGTAATCACTGAAAACACCTTCCTTTTTACATTTGTTCGAGGTTTACTTTTCGAAGAGATATCTCATGTCCAATGCTGAACCTCCAAATTTGAAAATTTTCTTGGGGACTGAGGACACCCCAACAGCCCCCTACACGGGCGAGAGTGTCCGAACTTTTTACGAAAACCTAGCTACGGCCCTATTTGTTAGAAAAAACGTCCACAGATTATGGCTAAATCTTTCCTACTTTATTTTGTAAAAGTTTTTTTAGCTCGCTTTTAATTTGATGATAGCTAAGCCAATTGAAACTCTGGAATTTCATTATCCAATGATATATAGTTTTTAGTAATTTAAGTTGTTTAAAAACTACTAGGGATAAAATTGTCCCGGTATTGAACTGAGTTTCCACGAAAATTTTCAAGGAGCCTAAGACATAAAATATGATAAAAATCAGTTCAATTTTCCCTCTTCTCTGCTAATTAAGTTCTTTTTAACTGTTTTTATATAATTTATATTTGTAAATAAATGGTGGGTTGTTGTTTTTACTCGATTTATTACAACACAAAATCCTCAAATGTAAACCAAAGGTTCTGGTGACTTTCAAAGCCACCGGACCCGACTTCTTCAAGCAACGTTCTTAACTTGTCGGCAGACACGAGTGAAATATTCGCAGGGAATAGTCGGTGGGAATTTTCCCGCGTTCAGTCCATATGAAGGGAACAAACATTTTTCAGGCGAATGGTCTCACGAATTCCGAAACGAGTTTAACTTTGTGGGACCATTCGCAGACAACAAATCTTGGTCCTCTCGGATAGATTTTTGTTAGTTCATACGATGGGAATTGGCCCTGCGACCGTTCCCTGCAACCATTCCAGGCGAATATTTCTCTCATGTGTGCCGACCTTAATGCCCATTTTCTAGCTAAACTTGATCGGTTGATAGTCGCACTCGGCTTGATGAAAGACGCAAGTTGCCACAAATGTTTATGCCCCTTTCCATGTTTGATCTGTCGAACAAGTCGATAATGTCAGCTAGTAAATTCAAATGGTGTTAATAAAGAACTCTTGTAAGAGAAGCTTTAGAGAGTTTAAGCATGACGTTTACGGCAAACGGCAAAGATTACCTCTCTTCTTGTAATCCTTAAATAAATCACACAAAAATAGACGAATGTCTCCTGCTATTCACCGCAAATAAAAACATTTTCACCCTGCTGTACAGACAGCTGAAGACAGACGGCAAAAGTTTCATTTTTGCTGTAAGGACATCTGCAAATGGTTAGACTTTCTAGTCTTCTCCGATGAGGACGATAAACCGTAGGCCCCGTCTCACAACTCTTCATAATTGATTCTGTGGGACGTAAAAGAACCCATACACTGTTCGAGAAGAGTAGCCCGTGGGACGTAGTTCTCGGTGTCGTGGTCTATCTCATCCGATGGTTAAATGCTCGGAGATAATAGCTGCATAAGCTACTCTAAAATCTGAGGGTAAATAAAGTAATGTATGTATGTATGTATCCAAGATCTTCATTGTCGGAACCAGAAATAGCTCTCATCTCTGCTCTTTCAATACAGAATTGATTTGTCGACGAAAGACAAGCACGGACCAACGTTAGTAGTCCATTTTAGAGAGGGTTCTATCTCAGAACGGGACGGTGTCCACAAAGAATGGGTTGCCTGTGAGTTATAAGGTCTCTGGTAGCGGAGGGCCTTAAACAGCAATGACCAGAACCAGGTTACTGACCAGCGGTTTCGGTTAAAACATTGGTTTGTTCGCGGGGGGAGGGGGGGGGGGATGATCATTCTCGCGGGCTCAGAAAACCTGGTTCTGGTCATTGTTATTTAAGGATTTTCGCAGGTTGCTTGATCTGTGAAATGGAGGGTCTGGGCGGTCTGTGACACTCAGTCATGAGTTTGAATGGCCGCTATCTTGGATCCGCCTCGTTGAATTTCTCGATTTTTGTTTTTACCTCGAGCTCGTTTCCTGGTTGAATGGGGGTGATGGCTTTTCAAGGACCTTGTCATTAGAAATTTATTCGTTTAAAGACCTCTTTTAGCGTCCATTTAATTTAATACTACATGTATGAGCTGATTGGATAAAAACAATTTTGCCTTCGTCAGCAGCCGAACTCTGCGTTTGATCAGAAGCACTAAACAAACGCAAGTTCAGCTGTGGATGTCAGCGGGTAAAACCTGTTGACATCCACACCGATAAGAAGACCAATCAAGCCTTGGCTAAAAATTTTGCATAACCAAAGTTCTAACAAAAATTATATTTGTGTGAGCGATTTAGGTCGTAACATAGTTAATTGAAATATTTCGGGCCTTAAGTAAGAACTACAGGGATAACGTTTGGGAATATTTTCGAAATAATTTCATAAATAGCAGTGTTTAATACCATCAGACAAATACAACTGAAGCAGGTTTGAAATGTTAGGATTTCTTTTCTTGAAATTAAAGAGTGTTGTTTCTCTGGCATGCTTTACTAGTTTTATTACGTTTTCTGTGGATTTAGATGTCCACTGGTGCTGGCTTGTCAAGTAATCTAAATCGCCTTGGCAACCTCGATTTGACAGTCATGCTGTACAGCATGTCCGCCATGCTATACAGGATGTGATCCAGTGACACGGACTTTGTCCAATTGAACCTAGTTTAATGGCCAAAGTTCCATGAATCTCCTGTAGCTCGGTATTAGAGCATCGAGGCTCAAGACTGAGTTAACTCTAGTTGAAAACATTAAAATTTCATTTTCGTATGTACGCTTGTCATTCACAGAAAAAGATCGGGATTTTTTTAAATAATCTTTCTTCATCCCTTTCCTATGTCTACTAGATTTCTCCTAATGCAGGAATACCATGCCAACTTCCCCTTTCGTGTACTTAAGAACTGGGCGAAAACGAAGGTGTTACTGATTCTGCCCTGTGAAGTGCCCTTTGCAATAACTTCTGGTGCGGTGTGTACATTTCCATGTGACAGAATAAACATTTTAGGAGGCCTGAAATGTTAATTTCTATGTAACAATGTCGGAAGAAACAAAAGCGAAGAAAGGATAAAAACAGGCGTGTTGCCAGTTTAACAGACAAAGTCAAGCTCAAATATTCCACGCTATAAAAATGGTGATCTCTTCGCTTTCTTTTTTATGGAAACAGCTCAAGAGTCAAAACACAGGCTGTTAAAGGAAAATGCAAATTTGGGCTGCGAATATGAAAAAATAAATATAATTTGATTTGACAATTACTAAGAGGATTTGAAATAACGCCGTGATCATGACAGTGGCAGTGCCATATCCTTGTAGGAACTACTGCACTCAGGGCCGTACCTAGATTTTTGTAACGGGGCGGAGGGGAGGGAGTATCCCCCTCGAAAAGTTTCAAATTTGGAGGCTCCGAAACGCTATTTGAGCACTTGTCGTGAGATATGTAGCCGAAAAATCGACTTTGAATAATTGCGAAAGGCAGGTCCAATAGGTCCAAGGGAAGGCGCCCCCCTCCCCCCTCCCTCCCTCCCCTTCGCTAGCTACGGCTCTGACTGCACCACTGGCTAAAGTGCTCGGAATCGGCAATTTTCTGTTACTGCAATAACCACCCTGCCTTACTTCGTGGATCTAAGAGAGAGAGTGTGTCGCCTCAACTTTATATTGCATAAATGACCTGTAGCAATCACTGGCCCGCTTGTGTCCAAACACTGTAGTTGTTAAAAAAGTACGCATACATTGATAAGCTAGATTGCTTCGTGCAAAGGGAATGAATTCAATTTTTCCCAAAAATCGCAATTTTCATAACATTTATATCGTTAAAACATATCGATCACATTTTAAACAGGCACTCTACAAACAGGCCGGCCTTCTTTGATCTTTACATGCAGGTACACAAATTTATTACTCTACTGAATTAAATTCAACGGTTGTTGATCGTAGCTACGACTTTGTTTAATGCCAAAACAGTGAATGAAAAAATGCAACCTGTCTGACATGAAAAAATTATATCATACAGACAACGTGCATGAAAATCTGGGAACGGGGACTTGTTTGTTCCTTGCAACGTAACTGCCAATAATGTTCGGAAAATATTGTATTTATTTACCGGAAATACGGTTTTTATTCTTCCTATGGCCGGCCTCGGCATGCTTTAACCGGCACGTACATGCCCTGTTCAGTTGTAACCATTTTGTTGTCTTTTGAAATCGCTGACACAAATTTAAGGATTAAAATATAAATCAATTGTAGGGTGACGAATGGTAAAATCCGAGACGCTGAGACCCTTGTTTGAAAATCCGAGACCGAAATAAATACACTATAAACGAGACTTCGAGACTCTTCGCAAAGGCCGTCAAGATTTCGAAATTGACTGCAAAGTTTACGAGACCCAAGATTTTAGAGGAATCGTTTGCCACCCCTAATTGTCATTAGCAAAGCCATGTGTCTACAGTTGAAAAAACAAAATTATAATTCCAACTGTTCATTGTAGTCAAGTTTTCCAGCCTTTGGAGGATACAGATAAAACGTCAACGTCTTTTAGCGTATCTTGGGGCCTTGTTCTAGTCACAAACGTTGCATAATCGGTTTTAGGGGGTTTTGATCTCGCTTCTGTTAGATAACCAACATTCACTGTGGAAATAACACGATTCGAACATGTTAGACTCGCCAACGGGTTAATAATACGAAATACTGCACGCCGTATTTCACGATTGCGCCAGCAGTAAATCATAGGATTCAGTGAGCTGTTCAGAAAAATCAAATTCTCAGCCCAGGGATAGAAGTCATAAAGCAGTTGAGGCGAATCGCCTTTGATCGTGCGAACGAGCAGAATAACCATTCCTGGAGTGTAGCAAATTAAGAGCGCTCCAAATATATAAGCCATCGTCTTGGCGAATTTGGTCTCATGTCTCTCATGGGCTACGCTGGGCGCTTGTGGGTCGTAGTTCTGTTGCTCCGCAACAATTCTGCGATGATGTCTTCTCGCTTCGCGGAATATAAAGACGTAGACAAATGCTGTAATAGCATAGCATGAGCCTATCACTGCAAAGCAAATCAGATATACAATTCGATTAGGAATCCCTGCAAACCGTAAGCAAGTGAGTGTAACCCAAGACAGCCACATCCCGCCAATGATGCCTAGAACGCGAGGTTTTGTGACCAGCCTCGCATAGTTCAGCGGTGAAAAAATGGCCACGTATCGTTCACAGCTTATTAATGTGAGATTAAGGAAAGAGGCGCCGGTACAGAACAAAGCCATCGTGAGGTATGCAATCCATACGTCGCAGTTATCAGTACCGGACAAAGCAAGGGATTGGCGCGTGATATACAGGGGCTCCACCACGGCTCCAACCAGCAAATCCGTGCATGACAAGCTGACGAGAAACAGGTTCGTCAAGGTACGGAGTTCGCGCGTCCGCGAGAAGGCAATGATAAATAACGTATTGCATAATACCGCAGTTATCAGGCCCAGTGCGCTGATGACACAGGTAGATAGGGCTGTAACCCTCGCTGACATGGTGTGCGGAAAACGAATCACTCTCTGAAAACTGCAGTTAACAACATCCATCTCTTCCTTCACGGTGGACGCCATTAGAGAAGGCATTTTTTGTTGCCGATACAAATGGAATCGGGCTCGAAGAAACGTTACGGACGTTCAAGATCCTGCAACGATTTTTCCTTCTTGAACTACATGCAGTGTGACAATTGCCAACAGCAACGCTAACCAATGCGAAAACACGCCGTCTTTGTTTGTCAGTAAAATAGAGCGATGTATAAAGCTGTGTTCAAACGCTTAGCTAAAATTGTACGATTGTTTCTCAGGTGTTGAAAAAATATGAAGCCGTTGAGAACGACCTTAGTTTATGTTTCGAGAAGAGCGGACAGTCGATCAGTGAACTGTTTATGTGGACACAAGACTAACCGTGTAATCAGGTTGAATTGAACACACTGCACCTGCCTTATTGTGCGCGGGATTTGAACGTGTTTATTTTTCATTATGGAAGCTTGTATGCACAGCTATAGGAAATGGAGACGAGGCAAGTGAAGAAACGTGATAATTTAGTTGAACGTACAACCAAAAAAGCATTATAAGCATTTGAATGACTGTTTTTTGGTCACTTAACGTGACAAAAGCGTCAACTAAATCACGTTTCTTTTTCAAAGAGTTCAAAGAACAGGGCATTGGTTTAAATCTTTAGATTGTCAAAACTGACTAAACATTAATCTCGAAAAGGCAATTTCCAACGCGAGAATTAATTTCGCTAAAGTAGAATACGTAATTAAAAAATCACAAAAAAGGCAAAACAGAATTAAATTTTTCGCTTCTTTTTGCTTCTTCAGGAGAATTTCCAGCCGTCAAGCATCGATGCGGAAATCCGTCACGTTCTCTTTTTCCGCAGGTCAAACATAACTGAAAAAAAAAAATTGATTTGAATCTCGACAGCCCTTCATAGTAATCCAGCACTCGCAAATTGAAATTAGTTCTCTAAACCACTAATTCGCAGACTCCCTCTTTCTTCATTTATACGTTAACCCTAAGGCCGCCTATAGCTATACTTGATGGGGTTGTAATTTTTTAATAACACCACTGCAGACTCCAAAAAAGCTGGCTGTTTTCGCAGAAAGAATTTTAATATGTTCTCCAGCTTTGCACAACGGAAGCACAAAACCTTGTGTCGTTAATAGCTTTTGGTGGCCGTCATTCATTTGGTCTCATTAACCATTGCTGATCGTCTTTGTTGTTCTCAAGAGTATTTCATGTTTCTAGACATCCACAAACGGATACCAAAAAGACATCCGTCTAAAAAATCCAAAGCTAGTTTTGTGTTCTATTGAGAAATGACATAAAAAGAACCACTCGGATCAGTTCACATTGTGTACTTTAACGAGTCTCATATTCAAATGAATGAAAAAGATTGAAATAGGGTATTTAGCGTGAAATCCCAGGCGTTAACATATTGATGAAAAAGAAAATAGCAAATAAGCCTTTCATTTCAAGGATGATTAGAACGGTCAGGAAGTTGGCGCTCGAATAAGCCATTCACATACACAGAAAAGCCAAAGAACTGGACAGGCAATTAATGAGGTACTTCGGGGTCAGTGCTGACTTGTTTCTCCAGGCAGAGGCTCAGTATCCAGGCGGCAGATAAACATGCGAAAATTTGTGATGTCAATTCCGAGCACAAAGGTTTTTTCCAGTCCATAGATTGATGCGATAAACAGGTAACCCTCCTACCCTTCAAAAAGATGAATTTATATACGCTCCGAAAACGTCTTGCAGAGTTGTTAGCAACATTCACTGATTTGAAGTATGACGGCGTAAATTCGAACTTGTATTGGGTGGTCGCCCTCGGGGAATGGCGAAATGACCGCTTAACGATTGAATGATTATCAGGGGTGTAGACAATAGCCGGAGCCGGGGAAAATACCCATTTATCAACTCGATTTTCCCGCCTGAAAAACTTTCCCCAGTCTTAAAAATCTGTAATAATGGATTTTTGTAAACCCGTCTGTGAACTGATAATTCCCGTCAGTTAAAAATTTTGTCTACATCCCTCTGATTTGTGAACATAATCACGGAATTCCTCGTATCACCTGGCTATTTGATATCACATTTGAGTGAATTCCGTTAATACTAAGTGACCGTTTAATACAGGTCAACGCAATAGAGACAGCCCGTTGGGACCTAGTAAAGGGTGACCGCGAATAAAGGGAAGCAATCTTTTGGTCTTTAACAACTGGCAGCGTAATAGAGGGTGACCGCTTAATACAGGATCAACTGTAATTGTGGTTTAGCCTTCTCTGATATCTTGAAAACACCTGGCTCATTTTCATGCACGCATTTCGCTAGCCTGCGGGGAAGGGGTGAGGAGCGCGAAAACGAGAGAAAAATGGCAGGGAGCTGGGGAGGAGAAGGGAAAAAGACCCCGCCATTTTTCTTCCCCCCTCCCTCTCACGCAGGCTAGCATTTCGCAGCTTTTGCCCACAAAAAACAATTAGACAACATCAGAGGTTTTTCTGCCACTGTTGACATATAACTAAGCCCTATTAAAAACTTAAGATGTTTGCTTTTCTGTAAATACAAATCTCTCTTAAACTATCGTAGACAAACAAAAAAAAAATACTGGTACGCAGTTTAAAGAATTCAGTTTCTTTTTTATTTGCCACCCTACTAACTAGATTAAACGGGATGTTAAATACACTTAAAATTGGACACAAGTCAATGATAAATAGGAGAATCACATTTAAGTGTTATACACGACGCAATGACGAAAAGCTACTACAAAATTACCGGTCGACAACAAATGTTTCGAAGTATGAGCGGGACTTACCCCAATACATTTTTTGCTTCTAAAATCACCAATTTGAAGAGACGCGCTCAGAATCGAATCTCTGGAGATCGTGAGCTCATTTTTAGATACCTTTGAATTTAAAGTATTTGTTAACCAGTTAGAATCATTTGTAGTTGAACACCTGCTGAGGGTTGAAGAATAAAACTTAACAACACCCAGATATAATTCATTGATTTTTAACAATTCCGATCATCAGGCACGAATGTACTTTGGTGTATCCCATTTACAAACACTGAAGCAAGCCACGTTGCCAAATGTGACTATACTCCACGTTGTCCACATAATGTTTAGTATCATCAATAGAGCTGTCAAGGTGAATATTAACCAATGAAACGAACCTCAAGAGCTGACTTGCGGCGCTTATCAATAGTCAGAACCAGTCCATTCGTGAGGATAATTCCACCATTAATCAGGACTGTCCAAACAGATTAGTTCATTTCTACATAGTATGAACAGCAGGGATGTTTTGTTTTTTTTAACAAAAACTCTACAAAGAAGCCTATTTCATTTTCAAAATGGCCGGTGTGGCTGGCGAGTTCGGACAAATGGTAAGCGCCGTTAGCCCTTGAACAATACTTACGAATCAAGCAAACACTAACTTGTGTGGAATATTTGGGTAAAAACTAAAAAAAAGAGCTTTTTGAGAAGGCGAAGGGATCCGAAAGAAGACGAAGCCAAAGTCTTGCTTAACACCTGTTCTTTTTTCTTGTGTAACCAAGGCGTGGATTTAATAATAAATTCAAAACGACGCAAAAATGACAATGTCACTGGCAGTGAATGAATGCACAACATTATATAAACACCATTTACATTCAAAAGTGATACTGAGAAAGTCTCAACGTTACTAGTTTAAACCATCAAACGGCAAATTCAACCACATGCTATCATAATGGGAGGTGAGCAACACTATATGCAAGTTAAGGTCCTAGAAATTTGAAAGATCCTCCCGATTATTCCGGTGACATTCCTGTAAAAATGTCAAACTTCGCTTTTTTTTTCTGCAATATCCCAGAACTGTGTCATACTTCCCAGGAAAACTCCTAAGTCTTGTTCTCTCCCGAAAGAGGCCATCTTAGACTTGTCAGCCCGTATCACGTTTTTTATTTGCTTTGGCTTATATTTTTAGCTAATGCCAAATAATGACTGCTGCGGTGAATTCAGACAAGTCTGCAACAAGATCGGGGCTTATCCGGCCCTATCTGACAGTGCTAGATCTCAAAGCGTCTTGTTGGGCCTTGTCGGCTAGTGTGCGGTAGACCAAGACAATTTGTCGGGACTCGCGCGCGCCGCAACCAATTAAGAAGCGTCATGACGATCACATGAATTTTCAATTTTCGCCGCGTCAGTGGAATAAGCGCCATCTTGATTTTGGATGACTTGGCCCCAAGCCTCAACGCGTCTAGTCGCGACAAATAATCGGCTAGTGTGAGTCAAGCTGATGGCCCGACCAAATTTTAACCCGATTTCAACCCGACAAAAAATCGGCTGGTATGCGGCGGCCTTAAGTGTTGTACGTCAAGGTCGCACAAGAGTCTTGCTCTCATGACGTGTTTTTACACCATTAGAAGTCAATAGCGTCAGTCTTGATACTACAGAATATGCTATGTCACATCACAAAAGAGGTTACGATCATCACTGTTATGCAGTTAAAACCATTTAGTAATTTATAGCTACAAAACTCTAACATTAACTTCTAACTTGAAAAACAAATTATCTCATGGCTCAGTGGTAATAGCTGCCATCACAAGTTGTACAAACACTAGTAATCCTTCAGTTATGCTTGGAGCGGGACTCTTGGCTAAAAGAGCTATTGAACTTGGCCTGGAAGTCAAACCGTACATCAAGACAAGCCTGTCCCCTGGATCAGGTGTGGTTACCTATTATCTGCAACAGAGTGGTGTCACACCAAGTCTGGAAAAATTAGGGTTTAATGTTGTAGGCTATGGTTGTATGACATGCATAGGAAATTCAGGCCCATTATCTGAACCAGTATCTGAAGCCATAGAAAAGGGTGACTTGGCAACAGAAACTTTGAAGGATCTATCCATCCTCTGACGAGAGAAAATTACCTAGTATCTCCTCCCCTGGTGATTGCATATGCTATTGCAGGAACAACACTCATTGACTTTGAGAAGGAACCTTTAGGTATCTCTAAGGATGGGAAGGAGGTTTTCCTAAGCGATATTTGGCCCACGAGAAAGTAGTATAACCCGCTTATAGGGCACGTAACCAATCAGAATCGAGTATTTTGTACCACGTGGTAAGATTCGACCAATCAGGAGCGAATTTCTTAATTATTCAAAATGGAAGCCGAGTGGTTTTAATATATTCAAAATGGAGCCACCACGTGGTACGATTCGACCAATCAGGAGCCTGGTATACGGCAAAGACAGTGAAGTTGGCATAAATTAAAGATGGCGACCCTCCCAAATAAGGAGAAAATCCCGGAAATGACTGTTCGGGCCGCCAACGATAAATGACCGAGTCGGTGTCGAAGTAAAGTGCCCGATCACCCAAGGTCTTGTGATGGTTGTACAGACGGAGCCGGGCCTGGCACGTGGTGAAGGCTGCGATGAAGATGTTGATCTTCCCATTGTCGAGAAGATCGTCTTTCAACGGGATCATCACCACTTCCAGTTTGTCCTCGGTGCAGATCCGGACGGTGTGTTGACGGTAACCGAGGGGTTCCGGACGATCTCAAAGAGCTGGGCGGGGGTGGAGACGGCGGTGGTGGTCGACTTGAGTAGATTCTCGCCAAACCTACCCCAAAAGGAATTGAGGCCAAGTTTGGCGGGCTGTTTGCGCCGAGATTCTTGCGGATAAGGTCTGGTTGGAGAGCCACGCCTTCCCGCTGACGGTAATTCATCACGTACTGGGCTTTCCGCTCCTCCGTTTGGGCCCAGGCAGGGTAGCCGGAGGACTCCTGCTTGAGTCACAACCACGTGTTGACGTACGTGGAGAAGAGCCCATCGCGACGCTGGGCGGGCGGGAAATGCCACTCCTCGTGGATCCTTAGATGACCGAGTCGGCGTCGAAGTAAAGTGCCCGATCACCCAAGGTCTTGAGATGGTTGTACAGGCGGAGCCGGGCCTGGCACGTGGTGAAGGCTGCGATGAAGATGTTGATCTTCCCATTGTCGAGAAGATCGTCTTTCAACGGGGTCATCACCACTTGCAGTTTGTCCTTGGTGCAGATCCGGACGGTGTGTTGACGGTGACCGAGGGGTTCCGGACGATCTCAAAGAGCTGGGCGGGCGTGGAGACGGCGGTGGTGGTCGACCTGAGTAGATTCTCGTCAAACGTACCCCAAAAGGAATTGAAGCCAAGTTTGGCGGTCTGTTTGCGGCCGGGATTCTTGCGGATAAGGTCTGGTTTGAAAGCCACGCCTTCCCGCTGACAGTAATTCAACATGTACTGGGCTTTCTGCTCCTCCGTTTGGCCCCAGGCAGGGTAGTCGGAGGACTCCTGCTTGAGTCACAACCACCTTGTTGACGTACGTGGAGAAGAGCCCATCGCCGGGCAGGATCAGTGTGAGCAGCAAAATGAGAACGTGGCGAGCGCGGTGACTGTATTAGAAACCTGTAAATGAGAAGAGAAGCGATCTGATTGGTGGTAGGTGAATGACACAGCAGTTTTCTATTGTTCAATTGTGAGAAGAGAAGCGACCTGATTTGTGGTAGGTGAATGACACAGCAGTTTTCTATTGTTCAATTGTGAGAAGAGAAGCGATCTGATTGGTGCTAGGTGAATGAAACAGCAGTTTTCTATTGTTCAATTGTGTGAAAGTGTATTGCCCTCTGACCTCTCCTAACTTCAAGGTTAGTAAGCTAATTTCAACGTTTGTTGTGCCTTGTTTTAAGCTTATGTTTGATTCTCAAGACATTTTATTTACACAATTACTTGGCTTAAAGCGAAGTTTCAACTAAAACGCCGAGGCGTTAAACTGTGCCATGTGTGAGCCTGTTTGGTGTACCATGGGACTGTTTTCAATGTGTGTCATGTGCGTTGGGATTTACTTTGACTTTGCAACCGTGTCAGAATTTCCAATCGACATGCGCAATGAGAGGCGACACTTAGAAATATCCATGCAATTTTTCATTACAGAGAAATGACTGAGAAGATCGAAAATAACTGTCCTAGAGGTAAGAGAGGTCACTTACTTTGCATCAATTTCATCACTATTTTTGTTAAACTAAACGAATTTGAATTTATACGTACCTTGCAAGTTTTATCCGTTTCGGTTTTGAGGTAAAAAGATTTGTAAATTGACTGTAAAGAATTTGTTTGGCTGTCGGCGGTAAAACGCCGAAAGAGTGCCCAGTTAAAGTGTTCCAGTTCGCGTCCAAGATACATATATCGACTTGGTATATCGAGCATCACCGGACGGTTGCTGCGATTGATTTATTTTTCTCCCTCTCACTGTTTGTTTTGGGGACGACCCACGCGATCCTGCAAGGGGAAGTTCATGTGGTTCGCCACACGCGAGGTTGCTTGGCGGGTGATATGGACGAATGCTCTGTCATCATAGACTCGCACCTCGTGGAGTCAACTCGACCCTCACCGGGACGAGGTGTTTTACGACTAAGACGAACGTATCGCGTTGGGAAGGCCTTCTCCATCACCCCTCGAGGCTCTCTCTCTCTCTCTACCCAGAGTTCTGCTCGAACGCCCCGGTCACGTAGTTTTTTGTTCGCCCCGTGTCGGTGTTACGGCAGCAACGATGGGGGTCGTAGTACGATTTTCAGTTTCGCCCGCCGCTTCGACGACGACGTGAACTGGACACACGTTTTGACCATGCCCTCATGACAATTTTATTATGCAGTGTAATGAATAGGCGTTGATTAAAAACCGATGAATCCAGTTTGATGTTGTCTGTCTTGTTTTTCAGGTATGCGGAGGGAGTGTGTCATTGTTGCAATGATAGTTATTCCCTCGACATGCCACGCGCCGTGGTGCAGCAGGATGCGCTGGCGATGACCGATGCGGCGGTGCACGTGTTGGCCGCGTTCCTGCACTTGGCGTTTGGTCCAGAGATGGTCGTGGAAGCGAGCCACCAGCTCTCACCCGTGCGCCACAATGAGCTCTTCATGGACATGGTGGAAGGCATGGCGGCGGCGAGAGGAGGAGGAGTGATCGCATGTGTTTTGTTCTGTTGTGGGAGTCAAGACTTTCCTTTGAGGTGACAACACCACTCGTACTTATGTGCATATCCGAATGCGTGTTGCCACCACCACACCAACGTGATGTAACGACCCCAGGTTGGGTGCGGTTGCATCACCAGTTCATTCACCTCTTCAGGGTCCGCTTGGAGGTCGGGCAGGGGTGCGTGACGTACCACCCAATGCAAACAATACCAGCCCAGATATTCGAATCAGCACCACCACATCTCCATGAAAATGACACTTGCATGAGTTATAATTTGTATTTTATTTTGACAAAGAAAGCTAAAAATTCCATACAAATCCTTTGTCGGACTCTGACGGTATTTTACAATCGGACTCTGACAAGTTCAGTCGGACTCGGAACGGTTTTCATCAGCAGTGTCTTTGTCGGACTCTGACAAGTTCAGTCTGACGAGTGTTGCAACTTGGAGAACCTCCTGAAGTCCACCAGCACCGCCGTCTCCACCCCCGCCCAGCTCTTCGAGATCGTCCGGAACGCCACGGTCACCGTCAACACCGACAACACCGTCCTGTAACTATCTATAAATACT
Source organism: Galaxea fascicularis (assembly GCA_948470475.1). Classification (NCBI taxonomy): domain Eukaryota; kingdom Metazoa; phylum Cnidaria; class Anthozoa; order Scleractinia; family Euphylliidae; genus Galaxea; species Galaxea fascicularis. The sequence continues at coordinate 10,323,208 of OX419347.1, forward strand.
TAAAACAAGACTATGCTGGAAATAAAATAAAACTTCTAACTTGAATTTTTTTTTTATTTAAACAATATTCAAACAAGAAGTTTGCCCCAAGAGTCGCAAAGACTCATCGAGGGGGCTTACTTCGAGTAAACGTACATTTCATTATGGGAGTAAGACAGTAAAAAGGGCGTACAAATCACAAAGAATCAACATGCTGGCAGGTAGCACAAATGTACACTTATTCCGTTACATGAAATCGATTAGAATCTAAGATAAACTTCTGGACAAGCAAAACTAAAGCCTTAGTTTCATCATAAGAAAGAGATGAGCATCCAGACAAAAAAGCCGATAGAATTGCTGAATCGGACATATAGGCCCACCTGCCAGCAAAAATCTGAGCAGCTGAGGAGAGCAGTTTATGACGTGAGGCAGCAAACAAAGGACACTTCAGGAAAAAATGCTTTACAGACTCTGAATAAAAACCACAGAAGCAGGCTGGTGATTCTTTACGTCCTATGTTAAATAAGTAATAATTGAGAGCACAAGCATCTAAACGGAGCCGGTATGAATTATAGAAGAAAACCTATCAACAGCAACTTCATAAAGAACATTTTTTGCAGGAAATGAAAAGTAGCGATTCAGCGATTTTTAACTTCATGGTTAGTAAGCTAATTTCAACGTTTGTTGTGCCTTGTTTTAAGCTTATGTTTGATTCTCAAGACATTTTATTTACATATTTATCGGGCTTAAAGCCGGGAGCGAAGTTTGAACTAAAACGCCGGGGCGTTAAACTGTGCCATGTGTGAGCCTGTTTGGTGTACCATGGGACTGTTTTCAATGTGTGTCATGTGCGTTGGGATTTACTTTGACTTTGCAACCGTGTCAGAATTTCCAATCGACATGCGCAATGAGAGGCGACACTTAGAAATATCCATGCAATTTTTCATTACAGAGAAATGACTGAGAAGATCGAAAATAACTGTCCTAGAGGCAAGAGAGGTCACTTACTTTGCATCAATTTCATCACTATTTTTGTTAAACTAAACGAATTTGAATTTATACGTACCTTGCAAGTTTTATCCGTTTCGGTTTTGAGGTAAAAAGATTTGTAAATTGACTGTAAAGAATTTGTTTGGCTGTCGGCGGTAAAACGCCGAAAGAGTGCCCAGTTAAAGTGTTCCAGTTCGCGTCCAAGATACATATATCGACTTGGTATATCGAGCATCACCGGACGGTTGCTGCGATTGATTTATTTTTCTCCCTCTCACTGTTTGTTTTGGGGACGACCCACGCGATCCTGCAAGGGGAAGTTCATGTGGTTCGCCACACGCGAGGTTGCTTGGCGGGTGATATGGACGAATGCTCTGTCATCATAGACTCGCACCTCGTGGAGTCAACTCGACCCTCACCGGGACGAGGTGTTTTACGACTAAGACGAACGTATCGCGTTGGGAAGGCCTTCTCCATCACCCCTCGAGGCTCTCTCTCTCTCTCTCTACCCAGAGTTCTGCTCGAACGCCCCGGTCACGTAGTTTTTTGTTCGCCCCGTGTCGGTGTTACGGCAGCAACGATGGGGGTCGTAGTACGATTTTCAGTTTCGCCCGCCGCTTCGACGACGACGTGAACTGGACACACGTTTTGACCATGCCCTCATGACAATTTTATTATGCAGTGTAATGAATAGGCGTTGATTAAAAACCGATGAATCCAGTTTGATGTTGTCTGTCTTGTTTTTCAGGTATGCGGAGGGAGTGTGTCATTGTTGCAATGATAGTTATTCCCTCGACATGCCACGCGCCGTGGTGCAGCAGGATGCGCTGGCGATGACCGATGCGGCGGTGCACGTGTTGGCCGCGTTCCTGCACTTGGCGTTTGGTCCAGAGATGGTCGTGGAAGCGAGCCACCAGCTCTCACCCGTGCGCCACAATGAGCTCTTCATGGACATGGTGGAAGGCATGGTGGCGGCGAGAGGAGGAAGAGTGATTGCATGTGTTTTGTTCTGTTGTGGGAGTCAAGACTTTCCTTTGAGGTGACAACACCACTCGTACCCATGTGCATATCCGAATGCGTGTTGCCACCACCACACCAACGTGATGTAACGACCCCAGGTTGGGTGCGGTTGCATCACCAGTTCATACACCTCTTCAGGGTCCGCTTGGAGGTCGGGCAGGGGTGCGTGACGTACCACCCAATGCAAATAATACCAGCCCAGATATTCGAATCAGCACCACCACATCTCCATGAAAATGACACTTGCATGAGTTATAATTTGTATTTTATTTTGACAAAGAAAGCTAAAAATTCCATACAAATCCTTTGTCGGACTCTGACGGTATTTTACAATCGGACGCTGACAAGTTCAGTCGGACTCCGAACGGTTTTCATCAGCGGTGTCTTTGTCGGACTCTGACAAGTTCAGTCTGACGAGTGTTGCAACTTGGAGAACCTCCTGAAGTCCACCAGCACCGCCGTCTCCACCCCCGCCCAGCTCTTCGAGATCGTCCGGAACGCCACGGTCACCGTCAACACCGACAAAACCGTCCTGTAACTATCTTTAAATACTTAAAACAAGACTATGCTGGAAATAAAATAAAACTTCTAACTTGAATTTTTTTTTATTTAAACAATATTCAAACAAGAAGTTTGCCCCAAGAGTCGCAAAGACTCATCGAGGGGGCTTACTTCGAGTAAACGTACATTTCATTATGGGAGTAAGACAGTAAAAAGAGCGTACAAATCACAAAGAATCAACATGCTGGCAGGTAGCACAAATGTACACTTATTCCGTTACATGAAATCGATTAGAATCTAAGATAAACTTCTGGACAAGCAAAACTAAAGCCTTAGTTTCATCATAAGAAAGAGATGAGCATCCAGACAAAAAAGCCGATAGAATTGCTGAATCGGACATATAGGCCCACCTGCCAGCAAAAATCTGAGCAGCTGTCATAAAAAAATTATTTTTTTTTTGTTTTCCCAGTGGTTTGTTTGTTGGTGTTGATTGTTTGGTGTCAGGAGTGGGATTGTATTGTTTCAGAAAGTGATATTGTTTCCCTTGGTGATCCTGTTTCCCTTGAAACGCAAACGCGTAACGCTTTAAATAACAATTTCTTTAGTATGGCAGAGAAAGCTAATGATTATAATTCTTGGTCTTTAGAGGATCTTAGGGCCGAAGCTAGGAAAAGATCTATTGTTTTTGTTAATAAGGACGGGGTAAAAACACTGGCAAGTAAGCTTAGGACACACGATGCATTGATGTTGGATGAAAGCCCCATGGCACACGAGGAAGTCGCGTCGAGAACGGATGAGGATGACCAGGACATACATCGTCTAACCTTCGATCAACGGTTACAGTTACTGCAACTGGAAAGGCAAATAAGATTTGAGGAAAGGGAGGCAGAAAAGGAGAAGCGGGAATATGAAAGACAGGTGGAAAGAGAAAGACAAGAGTATGAAAGGCAGAAAGCGCGCGACGAAGAAGAAAGGTTAGTAAGAGAGGAGGAACGCCTCAGAATTCTTAGAAGGGAAAAGGAAGAGTCTGAAATACGAATGTCAGAAAGAGAACAAACTGACAGAAGGCCTAGGCTTATAAATATAAGGGAAATGCGAGAAGGCGAAGATATTGACGATTATTTCAGAATATTTGAGATGACTGCAAAGGCTCAGTCTATACCAGAGGAGGAATGGGTTGGAAACCTAGTTCCCAAGCTTACCGAGAAAGCAAAGTCTGTGCTAATTGTGCCTTATGCTAGTTCTGTTTTGTTTTGTTTTGTTACTGTCGTCTCGGGCCATTGGGACCCACGTCACATTTTGGTGTCAGGAGTGGGATTCGAACCCACGCCTACATGAGTAGACTGCACTTATTTAGAAATACCGGATCCGTTGGCCCAGAATTATGAGAACACTAAATCTATCATTATTAAGGGTTATCAACTAACTGCCGATCATTATAGATACAGATTTCGTACCTCTGAGAAGAAACCGGATGAAGATTTTGTTCAATGGGGATATAGAACACGAAGGTACCTCAATCGGTGGATGGCTGTAGCTGAAGCAACTGGTGATCCAGAAAAGATTTTAGAACAGTTTATGATTGAGCGCCTTCTTGATGCAGTGAGCCCCGAGCTAAGGGCGTGGTTGAAAGAACAAAAGCCCAAAACCACAGAGGAACTTGGCAATCTTGCGAACCTACATGTCCAGTCGAGGAAAGGCCCGCTTGTGGAGGGAAGGTATGCTACATATAGTAAGAGTAAAGGTTTGAGTCATCAAAACCCACCCCACCCAAAGGAGGAATCGCCCAATAAGGAATTTGAGTCAAGGTTACAACCAAAGCCTCTCCCTTCTACCCCCATCCTAAGTAGAAGAACTGGTAGGACACCTGTTACCTGTTTCAAATGTGGCAAGCCAGGCCACATGTCATTTAATTGTAGGAAGAGTAACAGCAGGCCAGCACAGGGTTATTTACTTTGTATGACTCCCTTGAAATCGGAAGAATTAGAATTTCCTCCCTGTAATATTCAAGGTTCTATAGAAGGCCAGCAGGCTGAAATGGTAGTGGACTCTGGTTGTACAAGAACTCTTGTACATGGCAAGTACGTCAAGGATGGTACTTTTACGGGAGACAAGATGTCGGTTCTGTCCGCAACTGGTGAACGAATTATTGTCCCCCTGGCCTTTGTTGAAATTGTCAGTGCACAAGGAAAGCATGTTGAATTAGTAGGAGTACTAGACAAATTACCTGTTGACTGTCTCTTGGGTAGATCTTCTTTCGGGCGAACCTTGTCACAGAAAAATGTCCTTGAGCAATGGGAAAGAAACACTCCACAGCGTGGTAACAAGAATAACGATGCTTTTGTTTTAACGCGCCGGCAGAAAGTGTTAGAAGATGCCCAAAGAAGAGCGGACGCCTTGATAGATCGGGAAAACACGGTAGCATTAGGGACCCTTTCAAAGAGAGAATTAAAGCAAAATGGGATAAGACAGAACGACTTGCCAATTCTTTTTGAAGATAAGGAGCCTAGTGAAATAAGTGAAGATAGTGTAGATAACGATGGGGAAACAGTCACTACTGAAAGTGACATCACAATAAATATTCTCGATCGAGACCAAAGCCAATTAAAGAAAGACCAGACTATGGATGTGACGCTCGAAAACGCTCGCAAAGCAGCCTCGGAAAAGGCACCCGATGAAACAGATGGCTATTATTACCAAAATGGCATTTTGCTCCACCGTAAATTTCTAAAGTTTGAACGCAATGGGGAACGGTTTGTTGACAGAATTGTCGTTCCTGAGTTCTATCGCAATGAAATCCTGAGAATTGGACATACTATTCCTTTGTCAGGCCATTTAGGAAACACAAAGACCTTTGACCGCATTGCCGCACACTTTTTCTGGCCAGGTCTTGCTTCCGATGTTCAAAGATATTGCGCCACATGTCCGGAGTGTCAGCTAGTGGCTAGGAAGTTGAAATCGCAAAGGGCACCTTTACACCCGGTGGAAGTTGTAGATGAACCATTTAAGAAAATCGCTATTGACATCGTCGGAGAATTACCAAGATCAACGACCGGCTACAAATACATTCTTACCATTGTAGATTATGCTACACGATATCCAGAGGCAATTCCGTTACGAACGACTACTTCGAAGGCAGTTGCAGATGCATTAATTTTGTTCTTTTCAAAAGTAGGCATTCCTTGTGAAATCGTTTCTGATCAGGGATCGAATTTCATTAGTAAACTCATGACCCAATTATACGAACAACTTGGTGTCACCAAGATAAACACATCAGTTTATCATCCCCAAGCAAATGGCCTAGTCGAGAGATTTAATGGCACTCTAAAGGCTATGCTTAAAAAATTCGTACGCGAATGTGTTCAAACCTGGGATAGGTATCTTCCCTACCTTCTTTTCGCTTACAGAGAGGTACCATGCGAATCAACGGGTTTCTCTCCTTTTGAACTACTCTATGGGCGCACTGTTAGAGGGCCACTTGCAGTTATAAAAGGAAGCTGGATGGAAAAGAAGTCCGTTAAAGGTAATATCTTAAGTTATGTCCTCGAGTTGCGAAGAAGACTTGCTACGATGCAACAAGTTGTTAAGAGAAATCTGGTGCAAGCTCAGGTTAAACAGAAACGTCACTACGACTTATGCAGCTCACAAAGACGACTGGAAGTCGGGGACAAGGCATTAGTTCTATTGCCTTCGCCAGGTAACAAGTTAGAAATGCGTTGGCAAGGGCCCTATAAAGTGACTAAAGTTCTGAAAGATGGTTTGAACTATCAATTAGACACAGGGAAGGAGCGCAAGCAACATCGCACCTACCACATCAATTTGTTGAGTAAGTGGCAGAGCAGGGATGAAATGGCCTTCGCAGTATTACCTGAATCGCCGCAGATGTTACTACCATATGAAGGTAATTTGTTATCCCTAGATAATGAGGAGACGTGGCAAGATGTACCGATCTCTGATGAGTTGAATGAAGCACAAAAGAAACAAATTCAGAATTTATTGAGCGAATTTCGAGACGTGTTTTCAGGAAAACCTAATTTAACACACGTGGCTACTCATAAGATCGAAACTGGCACAGCAATACCCATTCGTTCTCCACCTTACAAGATTCCTCAGAAACTTGAACGAGATGTCAACAACGAAATTGAGAAAATGCTCAGAATGAACATAATACGCCCGTCAAAGAGTCCATGGGCATCTCCTGTAGTGATTGTCCCCAAGCCTGATGGTACCATAAGATTCTGTGTAGATTATAGGAGATTAAACAGTGTTTCTAAAATGGACGCCTATCCTATCCCCTCTATGGAAAGGATGATCGAGAGAGTTGCATCTGCGAAGTTCATAAGCACAATCGATCTCACTAAAGGGTATTGGCAAATTCCCCTGGAAATGTCCACAATTGAAAAATCTGCTTTTATTACACCTAAGGGATTGTATGAATTCTTAGTCATGCCTTTTGGAATGAAAACGGCACCCGCGACTTTTCAAAGAATGATGACTGAAACAGTGCTTAGAGGGTTACCTTTCGCAGAATCCTATATTGATGATATCGAAGTGGACACTCCCACATCATTTTCCCAGCACCTTTCAGAATTAAGGCAGGTCTTCCAACGCTTGCGAGATTGTAAGTTGAATGCACGACCAACAAAGTGTAAGATTGCCATGTCAACTGTAGATTTTGTTGGACATCGAGTTGGTGGAGACCGTATCGAGCCAAGAACGGCTCTAGTTCAAACTATAAAAGATTATCCACGACCAGAGACAAAGAAACAAGTTCGATCATTTCTGGGTTTGGTAGGATACTATCGTAAGTTTATCCCTAACTTTTCTGATAGGGCCGCTGCCCTTACGGATCTCACGAGAGGCAAAAGTCCAACAAAAATAAAGTGGCAGGATATCCATGAATGTTCTTTCCAAGATTTGAAACAGGCTTTACAGAATCCACCTGTATTGAGACCACCCCACTGGGACCAGCAATTTACCCTCCAGGTTGATGCATCGAATAGGGGACTCGGTGCTATTTTGAGCCAGACAGACGAGAAGGGATTGGAACATCCGATCACATATGCTAGTAGAAAACTCCAACCGAGAGAGGAAAAATTGTCAACAATAGAAAAGGAGTGTCTAGGAATAGTTTGGGCTGTGGAATTGTTCAGATATTATCTTTTTGGTAGAAGTTTTGTTTTGCAGACTGACCATAACCCACTTATTTGGTTGAATCAAGTGAGAGACAAGAACAGGAAATTGCTAAGATGGAGCTTGACACTTCAGGAGTACGACATGGTCGTTCAACACAAGAGTGGAACAAAACATACCAACGTGGACGCCCTAAGCAGAATATAATTTGCTCCACTTGGTTTAACCTTCCCCTAACCCAGTATTTTCTTTCATCTATTTTTGTTGTCCCTCTCCAAAAATAGACTTCTTTGGGGGGGAGGTGTCATAAAAAAATTATTTTTTTTTTTGTTTTCCCAGTTGTATGGTTTGTTTGTTGGTGTTGATTGTTTGGTGTCAGGAGTGGGATTGTATTGTTTCAGAAAGTGATATTGTTTCCCTTGGTGATCCTGTTTCCCTTGAAACGCAAACGCGTAACGCTTTAAATAACAATTTCTTTAGTATGGCAGAGAAAGCTAATGATTATAATTCTTGGTCTTTAGAGGATCTTAGGGCCGAAGCTAGGAAAAGATCTATTGTTTTTGTTAATAAGGACGGGGTAAAAACACTGGCAAGTAAGCTTAGGACACACGATGCATTGATGTTGGATGAAAGCCCCATGGCACACGAGGAAGTCGCGTCGAGAACGGATGAGGATGACCAGGACATACATCGTCTAACCTTCGATCAACGGTTACAGTTACTGCAACTGGAAAGGCAAATAAGATTTGAGGAAAGGGAGGCAGAAAAGGAGAAGCGGGAATATGAAAGACAGGTGGAAAGAGAAAGACAAGAGTATGAAAGGCAGAAAGCGCGCGACGAAGAAGAAAGGTTAGTAAGAGAGGAGGAACGCCTCAGAATTCTTAGAAGGGAAAAGGAAGAGTCTGAAATACGAATGTCAGAAAGAGAACAAACTGACAGAAGGCCTAGGCTTATAAATATAAGGGAAATGCGAGAAGGCGAAGATATTGACGATTATTTCAGAATATTTGAGATGACTGCAAAGGCTCAGTCTATACCAGAGGAGGAATGGGTTGGAAACCTAGTTCCCAAGCTTACCGAGAAAGCAAAGTCTGTGCTAATTGTGCCTTATGCTAGTTCTGTTTTGTTTTGTTTTGTTACTGTCGTCTCGGGCCATTGGGACCCACGTCACAGCAGCTGAGGAGAGCAGTTTATGACGTGAGGCAGCAAACAAAGGACACTTCAGGAAAAAATGCTTTACAGACTCTGAATAAAAACCACAGAAGCAGGCTGGTGATTCTTTACGTCCCATGTTAAATAAGTAATAATTGAGCACAAGCATCTAAACGGAGCCGGTATGAATTATAGAAGAAAACCTATCAACAGCAACTTCATAAAGAACATTTTTTGCAGGAAATGAAAAGTAGCGATTCAGCGATTTTTAACTTCATGGTTAGTAAGCTAATTTCAACGTTTGTTGTGCCTTGTTTTAAGCTTATGTTTGATTCTCAAGACATTTTATTTACATATTTATCGGGCTTAAAGCCGGGAGCGAAGTTTGAACTAAAACGCCGGGGCGTTAAACTGTGCCATGTGTGAGCCTGTTTGGTGTACCATGGGACTGTTTTCAATGTGTGTCATGTGCGTTGGGATTTACTTTGACTTTGCAACCGTGTCAGAATTTCCAATCGACATGCGCAATGAGAGGCGACACTTAGAAATATCCATGCAATTTTTCATTACAGAGAAATGACTGAGAAGATCGAAAATAACTGTCCTAGAGGCAAGAGAGGTCACTTACTTTGCATCAATTTCATCACTATTTTTGTTAAACTAAACGAATTTGAATTTATACGTACCTTGCAAGTTTTATCCGTTTCGGTTTTGAGGTAAAAAGATTTGTAAATTGACTGTAAAGAATTTGTTTGGCTGTCGGCGGTAAAACGCCGAAAGAGTGCCCAGTTAAAGTGTTCCAGTTCGCGTCCAAGATACATATATCGACTTGGTATATCGAGCATCACCGGACGGTTGCTGCGATTGATTTATTTTTCTCCCTCTCACTGTTTGTTTTGGGGACGACCCACGCGATCCTGCAAGGGGAAGTTCATGTGGTTCGCCACACGCGAGGTTGCTTGGCGGGTGATATGTACGAATGCTCTGTCATCATAGACTCGCACCTCGTGGAGTCAACTCGACCCTCACCGGGACGAGGTGTTTTACGACTAAGACGAACGTATCGCGTTGGGAAGGCCTTCTCCATCACCCCTCGAGGCTCTCTCTCTCTCTCTCTACCCAGAGTTCTGCTCGAACGCCCCGGTCACGTAGTTTTTTGTTCGCCCCGTGTCGGTGTTACGGCAGCAACGATGGGGGTCGTAGTACGATTTTCAGTTTCGCCCGCCGCTTCGACGACGACGTGAACTGGACACACGTTTTGACCATGCCCTCATGACAATTTTATTATGCAGTGTAATGAATAGGCGTTGATTAAAAACCGATGAATCCAGTTTGATGTTGTCTGTCTTGTTTTTCAGGTATGCGGAGGGAGTGTGTCATTGTTGCAATGATAGTTATTCCCTCGACATGCGACGCGCCGTGGTGCAGCAGGATGCGCTGGCGATGACCGATGCGGCGGTGCACGTGTTGGCCGCGTTCCTGCACTTGGCGTTTGGTCCAGAGATGGTCGTGGAAGCGAGCCACCAGCTCTCACCCGTGCGCCACAATGAGCTCTTCATGGACATGGTGGAAGGCATGGTGGCGGCAAGAGGAGGAGGAGTGATCGCATGTGTTTTGTTCTGTTGTGGGAGTCAAGACTTTCCTTTGAGGTGACAACACCACTCGTACCCATGTGCATATCGGAATGCGTGTTGCCACCACCACACCAACGTGATGTAACGACCCCAGGTTGGGTGCGGTTGCATCACCAGTTCATACACCTCTTCAGGGTCCGCTTGGAGGTCGGGCAGGGGTGCGTGACGTACCACCCAATGCAAATAATACCAGCCCAGATATTCGAATCAGCACCACCACATCTCCATGAAAATGACACTTGCATGAGTTATAATTTGTATTTTATTTTGACAAAGAAAGCTAAAAATTCCATACAAATCCTTTGTCGGACTCTGACGGTATTTTACAATCGGACTCTGACAAGTTCAGTCGGACTCCGAACGGTTTTCATCAGCGGTGTCTTTGTCGGACTCTGACAAGTTCAGTCTGACGAGTGTTGCAACTTGGAGAACCTCCTGAAGTCCACCAGCACCGCCGTCTCCACCCCAGCCCAGCTCTTCGAGATCATCCGGAACGCCACGGTCACCGTCAACACCGACAACACCGTCCTGTAACTATCTTTAAATACTTAAAACAAGACTATGCTGGAAATAAAATAAAACTTCTAACTTGAATTTTTTTTAATTTAAACAATATTCAAACAAGAAGTTTGCCCCAAGAGTCGCAAAGACTCATCGAGGGGGCTTACTTCGAGTAAACGTACGTTTCATTATAAGAGTAAGACAGTAAAAAGAGCGTACAAATCACAAAGAATCAACATGCTGGCAGGTAGCACAAATGTACACTTATTCCGTTACATGAAATCGATTAGAATCTAAGATAAACTTCTGGACAAGCAAAACTAAAGCCTTATTTTCATCATAAGAAAGAGATGAGCATCCAGACAAAAAAGCCGATAGAATTGCTGAATCGGACATATAGGCCCACCTGTCAGCAAAAATCTGAGCAGCTGAGGAGAGCAGTTTATGACGTGAGGCAGCAAACAAAGGACACTTCAGGAAAAAATGCTTTACAGACTCTGAATAAAAACCACAGAAGCAGGCTGGTGATTCTTTACGTCCCATGTTAAATAAGTAATAATTGAGAGCACAAGCATCTAAACGGAGCCGGTATGAATTATAGAAGAAAACCTATAAACAGCAACTTCATAAAGAACATTTTTTGCAGGAAATGAAAAGTAGCGATTCAGCGATTTTTAACTTCATGGTTAGTAAGCTAATTTCAACGTTTGTTGTGCCTTGTTTTAAGCTTATGTTTGATTCTCAAGACATTTTATTTACATATTTATCGGGCTTAAAGCCGGGAGCGAAGTTTGAACTAAAACGCCGGGGCGTTAAACTGTGCCATGTGTGAGCCTGTTTGGTGTACCATGGGACTGTTTTCAATGTGTGTCATGTGCGTTGGGATTTACTTTGACTTTGCAACCGTGTCAGAATTTCCAATCGACATGCGCAATGAGAGGCGACACTTAGAAATATCCATGCAATTTTTCATTACAGAGAAATGACTGAGAAGATCGAAAATAACTGTCCTAGAGGCAAGAGAGGTCACTTACTTTGCATCAATTTCATCACTATTTTTGTTAAACTAAACGAATTTGAATTTATACGTACCTTGCAAGTTTTATCCGTTTCGGTTTTGAGGTAAAAAGATTTGTAAATTGACTGTAAAGAATTTGTTTGGCTGTCGGCGGTAAAACGCCGAAAGAGTGCCCAGTTAAAGTGTTCCAGTTCGCGTCCAAGATACATATATCGACTTGGTATATCGAGCATCACCGGACGGTTGCTGCGATTGATTTATTTTTCTCCCTCTCACTGTTTGTTTTGGGGACGACCCACGCGATCCTGCAAGGGGAAGTTCATGTGGTTCGCCACACGCGAGGTTGCTTGGCGGGTGATATGTACGAATGCTCTGTCATCATAGACTCGCACCTCGTGGAGTCAACTCGACCCTCACCGGGACGAGGTGTTTTACGACTAAGACGAACGTATCGCGTTGGGAAGGCCTTCTCCATCACCCCTCGAGGCTCTCTCTCTCTGTACCCAGAGTTCTGCTCGAACGCCCCGGTCACGTAGTTTTTTGTTCGCCCCGTGTCGGTGTTACGGCAGCAACGATGGGGGTCGTAGTACGATTTTCAGTTTCGCCCGCCGCTTCGACGACGACGTGAACTGGACACACGTTTTGACCATGCCCTCATGACAATTTTATTATGCAGTGTAATGAATAGGCGTTGATTAAAAACCGATGAATCCAGTTTGATGTTGTCTGTCTTGTTTTTCAGGTATGCGGAGGGAGTGTGTCATTGTTGCAATGATAGTTATTCCCTCGACATGCGACGCGCCGTGGTGCAGCAGGATGCGCTGGCGATGACCGATGCGGCGGTGCACGTGTTGGCCGCGTTCCTGCACTTGGCGTTTGGTCCCGAGATGGTCGTGGAAGCGAGCCACCAGCTCTCACCCGTGCGCCACAATGAGCTCTTCATGGACATGGTGGAAGGCATGGTGGCGGCGAGAGGAGGAGGAGTGATCGCATGTGTTTTGTTCTGTTGTGGGAGTCAAGACTTTCCTTTGAGGTGACAACACCACTCGTACCCATGTGCATATCGGAATGCGTGTTGCCACCACCACACCAACGTGATGTAACGACCCCAGGTTGGGTGCGGTTGCATCACCATTTCATTCACCTCTTCAGGGTCAGCTTAGAGGTCGGGCAGGGGTGCGTGACGTACCACCCAATGCAAACAATACCAGCCCAGATATTCGAATCAGCACCACCACATCTCCATGAAAATGACACTTGCATGAGTTATAATTTGTATTTTATTTTGACAAAGAAAGCTAAAAATTCCATACAAATCCTTTGTCGGACTCTGACGGTATTTTACAATCGGACGCTGACAAGTTCAGTCGGACTCCGAACGGTTTTCATCAGCGGTGTCTTTGTCGGACTCTGACAAGTTCAGTCTGACGAGTGTTGCAACTTGGAGAACCTCCTGAAGTCCACCAGCACCGCCGTCTCCACCCCCGCCCAGCTCTTCGAGATCGTCCGGAACGCCACGGTCACCGTCAACACCGACAACACCGTCCTGTAACTATCTTTAAATACTTAAAACAAGACTATGCTGGAAATAAAATAAAACTTCTAACTTGAATTTTTTTTTTTATTTAAACAATATTCAAACAAGAAGTTTGCCCCAAGAGTCGCAAAGACTCATCGAGGGGGCTTACTTCGAGTAAACGTACATTTCATTATGGGAGTAAGACAGTAAAAAGAGCGTACAAATCACAAAGAATCAACATGCTGGCAGGTAGCACAAATGTACACTTATTCCGTTACATGAAATCGATTAGAATCTAAGATAAACTTCTGGACAAGCAAAACTAAAGCCTTAGTTTCATCATAAGAAAGAGATGAGCATCCAGACAAAAAAGCCGATAGAATTGCTGAATCGGACATATAGGCCCACCTGCCAGCAAAAATCTGAGCAGCTGAGGAGAGCAGTTTATGACGTGAGGCAGCAAACAAAGGACACTTCAGGAAAAAATGCTTTACAGACTCTGAATAAAAACCACAGAAGCAGGCTGGTGATTCTTTACGTCCCATGTTAAATAAGTAATAATTGAGAGCACAAGCATCTAAACGGAGCCGGTATGAATTATAGAAGAAAACCTATCAACAGCAACTTCATAAAGAACATTTTTTGCAGGAAATGAAAAGTAGCGATTCAGCGATTTTTAACTTCATGGTTAGTAAGCTAATTTCAACGTTTGTTGTGCCTTGTTTTAAGCTTATGTTTGATTCTCAAGACATTTTATTTACATATTTATCGGGCTTAAAGCCGGGAGCGAAGTTTGAACTAAAACGCCGGGGCGTTAAACTGTGCCATGTGTGAGCCTGTTTGGTGTACCATGGGACTGTTTTCAATGTGTGTCATGTGCGTTGGGATTTACTTTGACTTTGCAACCGTGTCAGAATTTCCAATCGACATGCGCAATGAGAGGCGACACTTAGAAATATCCATGCAATTTTTCATTACAGAGAAATGACTGAGAAGATCGAAAATAACTGTCCTAGAGGTAAGAGAGGTCACTTACTTTGCATCAATTTCATCAGTATTTTTGTTAAACTAAACGAATTTGAATTTATACGTACCTTGCAAGTTTTATCCGTTTCGGTTTTGAGGTAAAAAGATTTGTAAATTGACTGTAAAGAATTTGTTTGGCTGTCGGCGGTAAAACGCCGAAAGAGTGCCCAGTTAAAGTGTTCCAGTTCGCGTCCAAGATACATATATCGACTTGGTATATCGAGCATCACCGGACGGTTGCTGCGATTGATTTATTTTTCTCCCTCTCACTGTTTGTTTTGGGGACGACCCACGCGATCCTGCAAGGGGAAGTTCATGTGGTTCGCCACACGCGAGGTTGCTTGGCGGGTGATATGTACGAATGCTCTGTCATCATAGACTCGCACCTCGTGGAGTCAACTCGACCCTCACCGGGACGAGGTGTTTTACGACTAAGACGAACGTATCGCGTTGGGAAGGCCTTCTCCATCACCCCTCGAGGCTCTCTCTCTCTCTCTCTACCCAGAGTTCTGCTCGAACGCCCCGGTCACGTAGTTTTTTGTTCGCCCCGTGTCGGTGTTACGGCAGCAACGATGGGGGTCGTAGTACGATTTTCAGTTTCGCCCGCCGCTTCGACGACGACGTGAACTGGACACACGTTTTGACCATGCCCTCATGACAATTTTATTATGCAGTGTAATGAATAGGCGTTGATTAAAAACCGATGAATCCAGTTTGATGTTGTCTGTCTTGTTTTTCAGGTATGCGGAGGGAGTGTGTCATTGTTGCAATGATAGTTATTCCCTCGACATGCCACGCGCCATGGTGCAGCAGGATGCGCTGGCGATGACCGATGCGGCGGTGCACGTGTTGGCCGCGTTCCTGCACTTGGCGTTTGGTCCAGAGATGGTCGTGGAAGCGAGCCACCAGCTCTCACCCGTGCGCCACAATGAGCTCTTCATGGACATGGTGGAAGGCATGGTGGCGGCAAGAGGAGGAGGAGTGATCGCATGTGTTTTGTTCTGTTGTGGGAGTCAAGACTTTCCTTTGAGGTGACAACACCACTCGTACCCATGTGCATATCCGAATGCGTGTTGCCACCACCACACCAACGTGATGTAACGACCCCAGGTTGGGTGCGGTTGCATCACCAGTTCATACACCTCTTCAGGGTCCGCTTGGAGGTCGGGCAGGGGTGCGTGACGTACCACCCAATGCAAACAATACCAGCCCAGATATTCGAATCAGCACCACCACATCTCCATGAAAATGACACTTGCATGAGTTATAATTTGTATTTTATTTTGACAAAGAAAGCTAAAAATTCCATACAAATCCTTTGTCGGACTCTGACGGTATTTTACAATCGGACTCTGACACGTTCAGTCGGACTCCGAACGGTTTTCACAAAACGAGGTCAAAAATCCATACAAATCCTTTATCTGACTCCGACAGAATTTTACAATCGGACTCTAACAAGTTCAGTCGGACTTCGAACGGTATTCATCAGCGGTGTCTTTGTTGGCCTCTGACAAGTTCAGTCTGGCGAGTGTTGCAACTTGGAGAACCTCCTGAAGTCCACCACCACCGCCATCTCCACCCCCGCCCAGCTCTTCGAGATCGTCGTGAACCTCTCGGTCACCGTCATCACAGTCCGGATCTGCACCGAGGACAAACTGGAAGTGGTGACGACTCCGTTGAAAGACGATCTTCTCGACAATGGGAAGATCAACATCTTCATCGCAGGCTTCACCACGTACATAAAGCACCCGCCTTTCTTTGAAACAATGGCTAAGGAATTGCCCACGCATGACAGCATTAGGGACGCTGCGTACTGTTTAACTTTGGAGACTCGGTAACCACTGACCACATGTCTCCAGCAGGCAGCATTTGTCGCACCAGTCCTGCTGCACGTTATCTGGCTGGAAGAGGGCTTGCAACTCTTACGAATCTTTTCGTGGAAATGATGCTGTAATGGCGCGAGGCACCTTTGCTAACATCAGAC
>OX419347.1:10344664-10399664 GCA_948470475.1 Galaxea fascicularis
CATAAATCAAAATATCGACAAACGTCCCGTCTCAATTCGAAATGAGATATTTAAGGGGAAATTTTGTCTCGTGCACAAACGAAGTCTGAAAACAACTCGCACTAAACTTTCCAGGTGTTGTACTCCACTACAGTCTGGCAAAGTCCCCCAAAAAACAAGTGTTGTAAAAGCGCTATATAAATCCTCATCATTATCATTATTATTATTATCTCGCTGACTCAAAAATGAGTCACAGGTGGAAACCATCTTGGCAGACACTGTCGCGCACTAAGCCCGCGCGAGGTCCGCGACGCGTGCGGAGACTGAGAAAGCAAGGTGAGGAATACGCTGACTCAAACACAAAGGACAGTGGTATTTACCTCATTAGCCGATGGATGCCTGAGATTCCAAGGAACTTCCATTACATGTAAGGTTCCCATGCTGTCACCCACAGCTAACAGTTGCTGTTTACCTAAAACGAACAAAACGTTTTAGACCTTCATTGCAAACCAAGTCTCACTTTTGAGTCTATCAATGAAATCCTATAGTGTGACCATGCAAATGAAAGCTGCTAAGCAGTACTTTCCTGTACCGTGTTCTAGTTGATTTTCAGAGTCCGGGGATCTCAGAAGACTTTCACGGAGTCAGTAGACATGGATCTTGCCAAACATTCTTACCCTACAAGGCCCTACAACTCCATGTGTTGGTTCAGGGAGCCAGTTTTCTCAGGTTTTTGACCCGAGACCTGTCACTTATCTGGAATAATGCTTATTATTCTGGCTGAGTTGCTCGAAGCATGGTTATCGCTAACCATTGGTTAAGTTGTATTAAAACCTATAGGTTGTCATGGTATTAACCTCGGTTAGCGGCTAACCACGTTTCCAGCGACTCGGCCCTGCACGAGGTGGTTCCAAGTTTTGAGGTCTGCGGATGAAATCCTAAAGTGTGTCCATTCAAATAAAGTCCATTGACTAATTCTATCCTGCAGCACCGTTTAATATAACTGACAAGATATTCCGACTTTTGAGCTCTGTGGATGAAATCCCAAAGTGTGACCTTTCAAATTCGAACTACAGAACAGTTTTTCAGGGTTCGTACACTTTTTTCGACCAAAACTTCAAGGACTTTTCAAGGACTTTCAAGGACACATTTTTCCATTTTTCAAGGACTCCAAGAGGGGCAAAATCAAGCCAATATAATGCCACATCAGATGCTCGAAGTAGAGAGTGCGCCACTTTTCGTCTCAGACACTTGTGACGCTTTGTTGAGTAAAATTGGCAACAATTTTCAAGGACTTTTAAGGCCTTGAATTTTTAGTTTTAAATTCAAGGACTTTCAAGGCGCGTGTGAACCCTGTAATATATTTACAATCCTACAACAGAGAGCTTATGTTTTACGCCTGTGGGTGAAATGAGTCTACTCGTTGGAAGCAACAGTACAGGAACAGACTGGCCATTTTTTTTCCAAAATGATTCCCCTTGTATTCACTGTAGAGTGATTTCAAAGTAAGGTGTGTACGAGTGCTCAAGGCTATTCATGATTTGCAGAGTAAATTGTCATCGGTGACGAAAAAAATTTTCCAGACTTACTTGAAACTTGGTGGGGTGCAATTGTCGTGATTGGAGTAGCAGTGACATTCTGAGTTAAAGAAGGCTCGTGAGACCTGGTGGTAAAAATATACGACAAAGTCTTTTAAGGCATACAGCATTTCCATCGTTACCGAGGAGTTGCTTAGCAACTCTTGATAATTTTAGTTGGCACGCCAGCACACCAATGTCATTTTTTTCACTGAGAAAAAAAGTTTTGAAACACATTGATTCACCCTTAAGCACAAGCCATAAAACAGGCTCATGATTTTAATGAGACTTTTACATTTTTGGAAATCACATAGGATGAGAATCAACCAGTTGGTCCGGATGGGTTTCGAACGCTCGACCCTCCGTACTCTAGATAAGCTGACAAGCGGTGGGAAAGCACCTTCGTTGTAAAGAATTGTGTGAGCAATAATAAAATTGTTGTTACGTATCTTTTACAGGCCCAGGCATACAAGTTGAAGCTCTCTTTTTTATATCTCCAGTTTGGACAACTTAGCGGCGTTTAGAATACTTTCTTTCACATAAAATTGGTTGGAAGGTAAAAACGAACACAAATGTTCTAATTTCCGAGCATTTTTACTTTTATTTAATTCGTGCGTGAGGACAGACGAACCATGCTGAAAAATAACCATTTTCAGAGGGAAAACGATCGAAAGGGATACGCGTGTGGAATGGAGATAACTCCTAACTTTACAAGCAAAGCACTTGAGTAATGAATGTTCTCAGAAATCTCACACCTGTCCAGAAGATCCCAGACGTCTACATTTCCATCTGTTTTGGTGATGAAAAAAACACCTGAAAACACAGGAAAAATTGGTAGGATTAAGGACTCGGTGAAGAAAGCCCAGTGGTTACTGTGCCGCGATTGCTTTCAATGAAAGAAAGTAAAAGTAAGTATTCGTGAATGCAAAAAAGAGAGAAGGCCAAAGAGAATAAAGGGAGACGAAAGAACGGAAAAAAATTGCAATAAAATATTGCTTAAAAACATGTTAAGAAAGTTTATAAAAAACGACGACGTTTCGACGTTAAGCTAACGTCATCATCAAGTCAAAATGAAGGCGATTAGGAAATATAGAAATACTAAGTAAAACAATAAAACGAAGTGTTGGAATGTTGTTTCAAGTAAAAAGTTTCGCACGGATGGAGTCCGTTTGTGTGTTCAAACTGGGATTGCGTTCTTTGATAAAAAGCATCTCGTAGACGAGGCAATCAAATCGTCTACGAGATGCTTTTTATCAAAGAACACAATCCCAGTTTGAATACACTAACGGACTCCATCCGTAAGAACGGAAGAACAAAAAAAGACAAAAAAGAACCAAAAGAAACATTATAGTTAGTACCCTAGTTATGAGAGAATTTGACGGGAAACCTTTATTACTATTCAACTACATGATATTCAAATTCCTTTTTTTTCAATTTAAAAGAACGAATGCTGCGGTATCCAATCTGAACGTCCTAGTGTTTATTCAATTTAGCTGGTCACTTCTTCCCTTTTATTTCGTACGTGTTCTTCAGTGTCCCAGATAACTTTCAGCTTCCGGAAGTCATAGAAGGTTTTTAACGGGTCCGTAGACGTGGATCTCAAGCCTGGTTCATACGTGCGACGCAAACGCAAGGAAATACACGTGTGAACTACCGTAATACAAACGCAAACCCAAGGAAATACACGTGTGAACTACCGTAATACAAACGCAAACCCAAGGAAATACACGTGTGAACTACCGTAAT
This sequence comes from Galaxea fascicularis, assembly GCA_948470475.1. Taxonomy (NCBI): domain Eukaryota; kingdom Metazoa; phylum Cnidaria; class Anthozoa; order Scleractinia; family Euphylliidae; genus Galaxea; species Galaxea fascicularis. The sequence goes on from OX419347.1 coordinate 10,347,967, forward strand.
ACAAACGCAAACCCAAGGAAATACACGTGTGAACTACCGTAACACAAACGCAAACCCAAGGAAATACACGTGTGAAGTACCGTAACACAAACGCAAACGCAAGGAAATACACGTGTGAACTACCGTAACACAAACGCAAACGCAAGGAAATACACGTGTGAACTACCGTAATACAAACGCAAACCCAAGGAAATACACGTGTGAACTACCGTAACACAAACGCAAACGCAAGGAAATACACGTGTGAACTACCGTAACACAAACGCAAACGCAAGGAAATACACGTGTGAACTACCGTAACACAAACGCAAACGCAAGGAAATACACGTGTGAACTACCGTAATACAAACGCAAACGCAAGAGCAAACGCAAGAAATGGACAATTCTTCATTCTCTTGCACTTGCATTTGCGCTTGCGTTTGCACTTCAAACGTGTGAACCGGGGCAACGCAAATGCAAACACCAGGTAGTATTTTCGTCAGCCTCGTTCGCCATTTTGAATAAACACTTCAACTGCGCTTGCGTATCTTACTTTGCGCTTGCATTTGTGTCGCACGTGTGAACGAGGCTTTACTCAACAGTGTGTCGGGTCAGCGAACCAGCTTGCTCGGGTTTTTGACCCGAGAACCCGCTCTTATGTAGAACATTGTTCTTTCTTTTTAACCTTACACCAAAACATCAAGACTTAGTCACAGTAAATTGAACGCGGCAGTCTCTCTGTTGTTCCTGGACGCGATCAATTCTGACTATTTCGAAATAGGAATACCTTAAATAGACGGGAATCGTATAATTTTGGGATTTTACCTGTTTCCAGAATGAAAGGAATAGCATTTTCTTTATTTTGCTCCTGATGGTGGGATGGGAAAGTTTTGGAGGGAAAATCATTCGCAGCCCGCGGCATCGGAAGTCAAATTCAAACGCTAGGCGTAGACTATTCTGCGCGCTGATCTCTGGACACTTCCGTAAACAGTATTTTTTCAGGATGCATCCTTTCAGAGAGACCGGTTCCTTTTTTGCCACAAAAGAACACATGTGAGTACAGACTGTACCTGGTCGGGACGGACTCCAGTGTCCTCTGGTAAGCCTCATCAAATGGCTGGCTGACTGAAGAAGTGGTCCACTCTATAACGAAATAAACAGGAGGGACAGAAATGCCAGCACTGAGTGAGACAAAGGTCTGAAAGGTACTTGCTTTGATCTACCTTTCCGCTAAATTTCCACGGTTAACCTCAATCTTATTCATGATAATTTTCGGATCAATGTCAGTATCTGGATAACTATGCACCCACCCCTCCCCTAATCCAGCATTAACACTAACTTATTAACTTATTATACTGACTTGTTAGTTTAGGGGAGGGGTAGGTCCGTAGTTGCCCAGATGCTGACATTGATCCTGATTTTCTTACTCGGTACCCACTTTTCTTTATTGATTTGGTCTCGATGGAAGAAATCATTTGCATTTTAAGAGGAAAATATTACAGAATGTATGAACACGCCTTCCTTAGGGAGGATGGGTTGGGGAATACCCACACCCTGCCCCAGATAAGCTGTGGGAAGAACAGAACGTTTTCACATGACGGCCATGTTGGTGTCCCAAAACAAAGAAACGGCCGCCATATTGGCACCAGGCTAACCCTCACGGAAATGAACTCAATATTTATGCAAATTATTGCTTTTGTTTCATTAAACCAATATGGCCGTTGGTCACGCGAGTGAAAACGCTCTTTATGAATTTTCTCCTCACTGAACTCCAAACGTGTCCTATCGTATAAGTTGGGAGAATCTGTTCAATCATCGGGGCATTCCATCTTTGCTGATCATTTAGTGTATTCTCAAGACTTTTAGGCTTAATCAAGTAGTAATGTAAGAAGAAATTCCAAGCTGGTCACTGTTATTAGGGGTGAAAGGGTTAAGTCTGTACCGTCACTCCTTCCTTCCAAATAGTAAATGTCCATCCACCAACAGTAAGAATGATATCTCTGAAGAAAGGTGACCTCTGTAGGGTGGTGATGGGGCCATCGTGCGCTGCCCACACCTGCTCGGGCCGAGGGGCTGAAAAAACAACACAAAACACGACCCTGATTAGTGGGAATCGCGTGGATTAAATGTTTGTGTGACTAGCTTGATCATCATTGTTTATTCAACAAAGAAGGGAGTGTTGAAATGAGAAAACACATGATTCATCCTGCTGGAAGAAATGGTCTCATTTCTCCTCATCTTCGACGATGTTATCTTGGGTTGAGGAAAATTACGCATGCGCTACCCGTTCCAGTCTACCGAGAGACCGATTTCATACCGATCTTCGTTTACATGATACATTTGCGTAATGAAATTCTCGCCACGGTACAGCTACCGGGTTGACCGGAGTGAACTCGCTTTGGGACGAAAGTCGCCCCTGTATCATGTAAACACCCCTAAGCCCGAGGCAGCTATCACCTGATTTGCACAATGAATGTGAAATGTCTAATAACATAAGCTTTTGTAAAAAGGGACACAAGCGATATAAAAAACGGACGACGTCTCAGTTATCATTGCGTAAATATAGAAGAAATAACGCGAAATTAACTCACAAGACCAGTTTACAGTTCTAAAGAAATGTCGCACCAGGCGAGACTGTTTGATCTACGAGATGCTATTCATGAGAAGCACGCAACCAAAGCTCAACACGCAGCCAGATTCCGTTCGCGCCATGGGATGGAGGAGTATCTAAATACTTTCCTTAACTATACAACAACTTATTTTACAGGACAAAGTATTGCTTTCTAACGAAACTCTCTGAAGTGACACAAACAAATCCCTTTGATTCAAGCGATACTTACTGACAATTTTCCCGCTATCTGTATCTTTCTCAGGTTTCCAATCCATGAAGACAAGATCACCCTCCTACAATCAAACAAAGACACGTTCAAAATTGTTACAATTACCTATTGCGGCTCGGAACTTACAGCTTCGTTTCCCAATGGATTCTATCACACACATTCATACATAAACGCAGACCAATAAACAATAATAAGCCTGTGATGAGTGTGAAGTACACTGTACTAAATTTCAAGCGAGGGGAAAGAATGAAAGATGTGATTCATTCAAACGGTCAGAGGTTCAACGTCTACTGGGACATTCGCGTTCCCAGAGGCCGCGATTCTTTCGGTCAGCACCAAGAATGGCCAGAGGTCGTTATTCTTGGTGCTGACCGAAAGAATCGCGGCCGAGAATGCTGCTAGGAGAACTAGGAATTCGCTTTTTTTTCGAGTTCGTTTGACAGTGTTGAAACGGTGTAAGTCACGTCTTTCAACAATAGGTTTCCATGCGGAGTGCTTGCAAATGAACTGGACAAATAATTAACTAATGAAAAGTGGCCCTGAAGACTTGCCCAAACAGTGACCAAACATTTTACCGTATGGTGTTTGATAACTTTGGACTCCGCCAAACATTTCATCAAACAACTTAAAGCATTTGTTTTGTTCTCGTGTTTGATTGGTGGTTTGGTTGGAGCAAACATGTTTTGCGCGCGCGTGCATGCTGCGTTATTTCATTCGCTTGAATCCACAGATACGCACGGCGTTTTGTGACCCATAACTCCTTGCGTGTGGGTGTTTGGTCTTTAGCCAGAGCTTGAAACATCAACATGTTTAGCCACCAAACAATGTTTGATAATGTTTGGTTACCAAACATTTCTCTTTTGGCTAAGGCTTGGTAGTGTAACATTATAGTTATCTCCTGGGATAAAGTGTGCAAAAATTCCTTGCGCAATGAGAATTAGCTCAGCTCTTACCAGAAGACCTCTATGCCTAAGTTCACACTGCAACCAGGTGGACAATCAGAAATGGTTTGATGCTACTCTGGTTTGAAAATTGATGAATGTAATTTAAAAGGTTACAATTCACGACCCAACGTTTCGACACTCCTGTCTAGTGTCTTCATCAGGGGTGATCTAGTGTTGCAAAAAGGATCCTTATATACGCTCACTAATTAACGACCTTTTGTTTTAATGAGGTGTAAGTAGGTGTCAGTTAAAAGGCCGCCATCGTCACGGTTTAAAGGAGCGTGGGCGGAGTTGATGTACCAAGCTTCCAAACAAAGCCGATGATGGTACCGCCGGTTAGTGGTGATAATTTTGGAATTATCCCACGCTATTGTATGGTTGGTTTGGCAAGCATGCTCCGACAAAGCGGAGTTTTCCTTTTTGCAAAGAAAAACTGCTTTTTGATGCTCGTTTAAACGCGTGTCAAGCTGACGCTTGGTCTGTCTGATGTACTCATGATCACAGTCATTGCATGGAATAGAATAAACAGCGTCAGTTCGTTGTTCTTTCAAGACCGGATCCTTAGGTTTGGCAAAAATATGACCCGTCTGCAAAGGTTTTTGTGCAACTTGTGGCTAGACAAAACTCACTTAATGGGTTCTGTAACCCCGCGGATGTACGGGATGACGGCAAAACCTTTAGCTGAATCCTTGTCCCCAGAGGTGTTAAGAGAAGGAGTAACTGGTGTGCGTGGGTTTGCGATAAACACTTGTCTCTAAATTTCCGCGGTGCGCCCCATAGACATTCAAATCGAGAAAAGACAAACGTCTATCATTCTCACGTTCAATGGTGAACTGGATAGACGGCTCAACTGAATTTAAATGTGAAAGAAGGCGTTCCGCTTCATTTCCGGATACCGCAGAGATGACATCGTCGACATACCGTTTCCAAAACAAAGGTTGGACCGGTGAGAAAGCCAGAGCCCTTTGTTCCACATCTTCCATTACCATGTTGGCAATGACAGCGGAAACGGGAGAACCCATAGCCGTACCAAAAACCTGTTGATAGTAGGTGCCATTGTATGTGAACTGAGTGGTGTTGAGACAAAAAGACAGCAGATCTATGAGATCCTCCACGAGCAAAGAAATTCTTTGTCCCAATGAAGCGTCTTGTTGAGTCTTTTTTCAGCAACTTTGATGGCAAGATCAACCGGAATTTTGGTGAAGAGGGAAACAACGTCGAATGATACCAACTCGCTTTCTGCGAGTTTCTGTTTCTATTTCTGTTTCTTACCAGAAATTCCATGTTAACAGTGATGGAGGAGCGAAAGAAAAATAGTTTAAGTGGTGAGAAAAACACAATGAGAACAATCGAAGAAGAGGTTCAAACGTTTTTCTATGTGCGCCACCTTTCTATTGTTCCATGTATAAAGAAAAACTGGGAAATAATACCGTGAGCTACCAAAACAATACACTTCAATAGCCAATTTTACACTTGTTTCTTCAGTGACCTGGGGCCCATTTCTCGAAACTCCCGAAGCTTTTCGGGCCTATTTCGGGTGCTATAATTTCCTACCTATCTCGAAAACGAAGATGTTTTCAGGCATGAAATTTTACAACAAATCTGCCCTTTCGTTACTTGAAGTCATAGTAAAAGGACAGGATTTTAGAATAAGCGGATCACAGTTTTTGAAATGCATTTTCGGGCCCGAAAAGTTTACGGGACTTTCGAGAAACTGTCCCATGGTGTTTGAGAAAAAGAGAGGCTGGGGGTGACCTTGTTTTGATGCAAACCTCTCTGTCTTTCTCAAGTAAATGTAGACCAGTTACTATAGAATAAGAAAAACATGATTTTCATTTATAAACAAAATTATCACCAACCTCAGTTCAATTCATAGACCAAGTCACAAAGCGCGCACTGTAAAATGGACTATTTTGTTTAGCTTTGCGGGAACTCACCTCAGTGCCAACAAAAAACTTGGAGCTGACATTTTCCAGCGGCTTGCCTTGATCCCTTCCTTTGGATATATTTGACGATAAACTGGAGATTCCCCCTGATTCTTTCTCTTCGGCTGGTTTAGCTGTCAATAAACACAATACAAAACCACGAACGGTGTTAGTCACTACGGTTAGAAATGACAGCTACGGTGCTAATCATATTCACCTACAACCAGTCGACATAACCGTCCTGATGAAGACCGACGGCATAGCAATCGCAACATCGCGATCCACTTCTAAGTGAATAAACTGTGAACAAAACGCGGCGATTAACTTAGGTTTGACAACAGAACAGCTCGCCATTTCATGTGAACTCGTATCGGGTTAGTTTGTATGCACATCGATTTCAAACACTTAGCACATGAATGATATTGGCAATTTCTCATAAAGATTCCAACTGCATTCCATGCTAATAGAAGTTATTAAATTTTATTTTTTCTCACAATTTACAGACAAAGCAAAACAAACAAACAAACAAATAAAGAAACAAAAAGATAGAAAACTGGGGATAACCACGCATTCATTCAGCTTTAATCGGGTGTAAAATTGTCATACAACGATACTTATTCCAAGATCTTATACTGTTCGCCACCCCCACAAAAAAAGTATTTTATATTCAAACCACCCTGTTAAGATTAGCTGTTCCAACTGAATTATAAACCGTGCAAAAACACACTCTGTGTCATCCTTAAAACGGATATTTCCGTTGTAATGGATACTTTGCCTTCTTCCACAAACGTTGTCCCAAGTGGCAATACCTGAGATTGGAGATTTTAAGCAGCGTGGTAGTGATGTATGCTACTTAAAAAGAAGCGAAATAAAGTAAAAAACATTCAAGCTTGTGCGGGTATCGAACTGCAGTGCTCTACCAGCTGACCTCAGTAACAAGCCACGAACTCTTACATCTTTCTTCATTCAACCGCAGGCAGTTACTATATCTATCATTCAGTGCTTACGACTATTTCACAAACAACCCCCACCCCTCCCTCCTCCAGTATTACTGACCTGCGGTAGTTCTTACTCCTTGTCTTTCTGAAATACTGAACACACTCGGTCCAAATTCACCGCCACCAGACAAGTGAGACACAGTCACCTGGAGTTGAAGTAATCAAAGTCAAACGTCTCCTTACTGTGTTTGTGCAGTCACGATTAATCACTTTGGGTGATTTTAGTCTTTTAGCCTTTAGATATTAATTTTATTGGTCATTTTCGCAAGACACTATGACGAGGGACGTTTCTTAATTTCTACGTTCGACAGCGGTTAAATGCTAAATAAAAATTGTATATTAACACATCCCATATAAATATTTTGTCATTTTAACCCAAGGAAATATTTTGGACACATCCCATTGCAATGGAAGACTGATCCTCGCAGTTGCGTACGCAATTTTATGTAATTGCGAAAGCAGCCTGAAAAAAATTCAGGACTTCAACGGGGCTTGAACCCGTCACCTCGCAATACCGGTGCGACGCTCTAACCAACTGAGCTATGAAGCCACAGACGTTGGGAGCAGGTCGATTGTAGGTTGCTTCACTTACTTTCTAGCTTTTCTATGATCTCCTAGGTACTCGTGATTTAAACACTGTCGAATAGCTCTTGCCCAAAGCCTCGTCCAATTTCGAGAACGTTTATAAAAATTACTTGTCACGAATTGTACCCAAGTCGGGCGATTTCCAAAGAGGATGGTCTCTCTGATGGGAGATAAGATCTCTAAGGAAGATCTCTTATAGATGTACATTTATCTTGGTCACCCTTGATCAAGCAAAAGTAGTAGAGCTTAACCTAGGACCAACAATTACTCGAAATGACATTACCCTGAGAACAGGTTTCCATGTTAGGTCAAGATGTTTAAAGGTCGGTAGGGTTCCCACAGGGTTGTGAATAGCAGTCTGGGAAGGCGCGGCAGATTTGCTCGGACGGGTGTCCCACACAAGTACAGTGCTGAATATATATAAACAATCGAATGTAAGTAACTCGACAGACAAGTGCGCTGTGTTAGGTCAAAAACACCATTCCAGCAACCGTTTTGTCGAATATGAAAGCAATTCAACGTTTGGTTTGGTTGTTCTTTACATCACTGTATAAATACAAGACGTGACTCTTTGTCAGCCAGTTTGAAATAAACACCAAAACATTCAGGACACTCTTCAAAGCATTTGTCCAAACTTTGGATCACTACAATATGTTACCGCTTTCTTCTGATCGTGAATATGTGACAACAAAACACGATCAAACCGGTATTTTAGAAAGCGTATGTAGAAGTTTAATTGACAATTATTCCATGAGCTCGTGTTGGATGTGATGGTAGATAGAGTAAAAAGCCGCATAAAAGAACCTATGTTTTTCAGTTTCAGGGTGATGCAGTCCTTATAATTATATTGGGTACTTAGTGAAAATCAGCCTCAAGCTGTTCTTAACATGTTTTTAAATTCTGTCTGAAAATTAAACACTGCAATGCACAACTGACACTGCTTTATTAATTGGCTTCATCCTCTCAAATCAAAGGACTGGTTATTGCTGGCACAGATAAATGAGAGGTAGTGGCTTTGGAATAGGTGCTTGAACCAAATAACCAACACAGCAACATAAAAATTACCCTAAGAAATATGCTGGTACCCAGTATTTCCTTATATTTAAGAACCAGTTGAATTTGTCAGGCTGAATTGGTTCTTATGTATATAGTGTTCTTTTTACCAAATTTTAACAGCTTGGAGGTTTTAAATCCACTTGCTCTTTTATGCGGGTTTTTACTGTAGTCAGAGAGATGCACATCCAACAAACACGAGTAAAATAACTGGTAATTCAAAAGAACCTGAATTTGGCAGGAATTTTCGCAGGAACAACTACAAAACGATTTTAATAGCGGCTGTTTCTCGAGCATAGCATAATGGCCGATCAAAACTCGACATTTGCATTAGTTAGTGATAATTGGGATTCCGTCGGGCTACTGCCTCAGAAGCTCCCCTGCCATTTCATTAAAGGCCAGGCACCGGGCAAATTATCTGAGTGTTAATATAGAGTGTATTTTTTCCCGCCTGCCCTGAGAAAAACAAGGTAATTTTTTGTGATGAGGAGGTTAAATCCAAAAATGTTTGCCCGATTGTGAAAAGTGATTGTCTTCCTGCTCAAAACCTTAATGAGACCTGTACGCTCACTTCTCGCTCTATCAGAATCATACCAAAATCTTTACCCCATTTTGCAACTCACCCATCAGCAGCACATGACATCAGCTGATTACACTGTTGTGCTTTGTTTTCTACTACAACTCCCATACGACCAATCTAAAGAGGAAGAGGCATCATTTTAGGGAAGGAGGGGAGAATACAGCTTTATTAATATTGATAATAATAATGATGGTGTTGATGATGACGACAACGACGATGGTGATGATGATTGGTGATGGTGATTGTGATTGATGATGATGATGATGGTGACGATAATGTAATAATACCTTTTATTTCTTTGAGCTCAATGGCGCTAATAATCATCGTTGTATTCTTTGTAATTGTTAGTATCATTATCATTATCATGATTTCGGTTTAGTTTCCTTTTTTTTGGTATTTTCGACTGAACCGTTAGTTTTTAGGGGGCGACTTTTCCTTTTAAATCAGTGGACCGCTACCTTAGGACTACTCGGCAAAGTCCCAAAAATTAACGTTACTTTTGGATAGCAATTACTTTTGTGAGAAGGCTACAATAAAAGTTGAATGTTTTCAGGGAGGGGCGGGTGAGTTATCTGCTTACTCCATTACCTCCATATGGTCGGGAATCCATTTGATGTCAGTCACAACAGTCTTGTGGCTGTGTTCAATGGATGACACAGCACAGTAACGAAGGATGGGTGACCGATCAAAGCTTGATTCATCCTCGAATCCAGGCTATAAAGACAAACAATAACGGAGATCATCAGTTCCTCGAAGCTCGCAGGTTTCCTCGAGCTTCGCTCGTTTGTTTCTTGGAACAGATATTAATACCCGCGGACAAATATCCGAGCACACCTGATTCTTGGTCACGTACTGCTGCTGATGATGTTTCCCTCGATGTCGTCTCGGGAAACATCAGGACTCTCGGAAAACAAAACTAACTGTTTCCCTCGGGACCATACATTAAGAGTATACACCGGATGTTCCCCGGTTTTAGCTGGGGTATGTTCAGTCACGTGATGCGTTTAAACCAATCGCGTAGGAGCGAAAGCATTTGATGGATTATAATTCACAATACAGGTGTACTTGAACACGGAATTATTATCAATCATTAATCACGAATTGCACATGTACGATAAAGTCGTGTGACTTTTTATTTCTAGTGCGCTCAGGTCGCACACTTTTTAGGGAATCACAACTTCCTGAGTTTAATTGAGTCTTCGTCGAATGTTACCCACGAAAACGTTCAAATTTGCGTCTTTTTCCTGTGCTCATGTGCCGTTACCATGGAAACTTACCAAGGTGTTCATGGAGTTTTTCTTGCTTTGTCCGTGAGATTGCCTGTGACTGCGCAACCTGTCACTATGGTTTGTTATGTCCCACAACACAATCTGTCCATTGAAAAAATTAAAATAAATAAGGATGTAAAAACAACATTTTGATGATCAAACATAACAGCTAGGTGATGATATAAGTAGAAGCAACGCAAGTTCATGTACATATGGCCATTTAACACTAAAGAGAGATATCCACCACTGGCCACTGACATGAGATAATTAGCCAGAGTACGGAAACGGCAACGAGAACGTAACGTCATTCAAAAATATAACTTCCCGACGATTTTTGGGACTTTTGCACAGTCATTAAAATTTGTTTAACTTCAAAAATGCTGGCGAACTCTGCAGGAACTAATTAGTTACTATGAATGATGTCAGAGAAAGGAGTTAACCATTTACATCGGAAAACCGGTTGGTCGACGGTTTGTACAAATGGTAAACAAAAATCCCCAATGAAAAATTCCGTTCAGGTTTGGTGTGTACCATTTGCACAACCCCTAATAAATACTGTAGCACGTGACACACATCAAAATTGGAGTAGGGCTTGGAGCTGGTGAAAATCACAAATGGTACACACATTTCCCGTTCGTAAATTCCGGTTGGAAATTTTGGACTACCTTTCAAGACGTTCCGAATTCCAACCGAAATTCCCAAATTTTTTTGGTAAATGGTAAGCAACCAAGATTTTGCCGTCATACGCTCATGTTCTTGAGAAAACATAAAATTTGGTCATTTCACGTTGTTGTTTTGCAGAGGACGGTGAAGAACGCATTTGTACCTGTCAACAATTACATTTTTTTTTTTGCACGAGTTGTTCGGAGGTGAATAGCATGCACTTGCCATCCCGAGTTTGAGTAGCCAATGGGAGCGCGAGAAAAACGCTATTGTCTGTTTTAGTATGTACACTGTACTAATAATCAGCATTCGTGGCTACAGAGAAGGGAATTTGAAGGAATTAAGCAAAACTAATAAAAACTTCCTTGAGGTGTAGTACGTTGGATTACACCAGAAGGGAGCTTAAGAAATGACGACAGCGACGGCAACGAGTACGCCAGAAAACACCATTAGGCTTAATGAGCAAAAATCGCTCTGCAAAACAGCACGTGAAATGACCAAATTTCGGGTTTTCTCGAGTCAGCAATGGAACTTTCCAAATGCCATAGGTAGCCAGCCTTTACACACAGCTGTAACGATTCAGTTGCAACCGGAGACTTAGGCCCCATTTACATGAAAGGAGGATGATCCTAGTGCTAGGATCATCCGAGCGCGATACATGTACAGTATGTTTCCAGCTTTCTACATGCGAAGGGTTGCATTCGGCCCCAACACTAGGATCATCCTACTGCCAGGATAATCCTATCTGAGAGGTAGGATGATCCTAGCGCTAGGATCACCCTACCTCCATGTAAACGGCCTCTTGATTTACCTGTCCATTGATGCATCCCCCAGCTATAATATTTGGATCAGAAGGATTAAACTTGAAGGAGAAGATATCATCAGGGGCTTCAAGCAGTGCCTAAAAAATTAAAACAAAAACGTTGAGTATTTGAGAACAAATCTACACTACACGTAGCTAGACCACAAAAATCCTCTTTCCGTTTTGTTTGTAATAATTGCGTTTTTAACAAAAGTCACAAACTATTTTATAGAATTGAAGCTCTTTTCCACCAAATATAAAATTACATTTTAGCGTGACTAACACATACAAGTGATGGAACAGAGAATTAACTCTGCAGTGTAAATTAAAGTGCTGAGAGAAACCCATGAAAAACCCACTGGGCGTTAGCCCTAGTAAAGGGTATCAGGGAACCACACTTGTATGTGTTTATAGTGCTACGCGGCACAACATATATATGTACCCTTACTTTCTCTTCGCCGCGATTCACCACCTTAATCGACCCCGACTTTCTCTGTCCGACCTCGTAGCTTAGTCGGCAGAGCAACGGTAGATCTAATCCGGAGGTCGTGGGTTCGATTCCCACCGAGGTCATAAGAATTTTTTCTTTGCCTCGTGTGGTTCCCTGATACCCTTTACTAGGGCTAACGCCCAGTGGGTTTTTCATGGGTTTCTCTCAGCACTTTAATTTACACTGCAGAGTTAATTCTCTGTTCCATCACTTGTATGTGTTTATAGTGCTACGCGGCACAACATATATAACACAGTCAGGGCCGAGTTGCTGGAAGCATGGTCGGCGCTAACCCAGGTTAAATACCATGACAACCTGTAGGTTTTAATACAACTTAACCAATGGTTAGTGCTAAACATGCTCCGAGCAACTCGGCCCAGCTGATGTTTAAAGCAGATAATACGTGTATATTTTTTCAACTTAATGTGTGCCGTGTATTGTATAACCCTTCTTTTTACTATGATGTATACCTTATTTTTTTTAGACATTAAAAATTCTTTCTAAAGGGGTTCCAGAAAATTAGCACATCCTATGTTCGATGATTTGACGGTCATCGTAAAAGTTATTCATTCATATATGTACTCCACACTCCAGGTAAAATCATACTGAAATTACTAACCAGTGGATGGATTGGATCCGAGAAACTCCAGATAAGAACCAGTGATGACGTCATAAGAATGCGAGAGAAGTAATCCACTCGGTCATCAAAAGAGAGACCCTCACCACAAGAAACGGCAATGATTCCTGGTGACAAAAACAATTCTATTACAATGGAACCCCGTTAATACGACCACCGTCTCGCCTTGAAAATTTGGTCGTACATGTATTAACGAGGTGGTCGTATTAACGGGGATCTCAAATAAGAAAATAAGTGGGGTTATGCAGTTCGGGCCACAAAAAAGTGGTCGTAATAACGAGGTGGTCATATTAACGGGGTGATCGTATGGCGGGGTTTTACTGTATTAGTAACTGCATCACAACACCCTTACTGCATTTTTACGGACCAAGAAATGAGGCCTACTTTATGTGTCGCACTATCGTTAAATTTAGTTCAGTGAAATTTGATGATAGGGCGATGTCTAGAACAAATTAATTTCGTCCAGTGAATCAAATTCGTCCGAGACAATTTAATAAAAAAACAAATAAATAAACAACTGAAAGCAGGCTGTCACAACTTGGCAACTTTTTGTGAATCTCCACCTTGATGAAGTAATTAAATTCAGTGACAGGCCTGAGGTCAACTGACGAGCCAAAAAACATTCCTCAGGCAGTTAATGCGTGGTTCCAGAAAAACATCCATACCCCTCCCACGGAAGGATTTTTTGGTTTGCACCCCCCACCCCACTGGAAATTCCAATTTAGCTCCATTATTTTTCTTTAAACTTTTACTTTTGCCAACCCCCTCCCCCTTGGAATTTCCATTGACCTTCCTTGGATGGATATTTTCTGGAACTGGACAGTTTTAAAATAATAATAATAATTGGATAGATATTATATTTTTATTAATTTTATGCAATTTTATTCCTATTTAATGTAATAGTGAGATAATACTGGCTAGGACCTGGCATTCAGGAGTTTTAAACTGCCATAATAATAATAATAATAATAATAATAATAAGCACTAGGCCACTTGTAATAATTATTTGCACCTTTGATAGCAGGATGCCACTGAATATCTGTGATAGTTTTCTCTTTGCTGTATTGCAGGTCAGTAAAAGACTGGTACTCCTGCAAATTAATTATTTAATCATTATTCGTTAGAAACCACTTGACCATCTTCTCCACGTAAAGAGACAACAGGCTATACACCATCATTGCGGGCATTTAAAAAGCCACTGTTTAATCGAAATTCATGGATTCAGCATTGATAATGTTTGTAAAATATTGGTATTGGGTTCCACCATTCAGTTTATGATAATAATTAATTTTCTGACTGCAAATGTGTACTTTCACCAAACTACAGCTGTTCAAATTAAAGACTTCTGCAGAAGCATTAAACATAAAAATTAAATGGACTGAAGAAAGCATTTAATTTAGGCAAACTGCACAGGAGTTAAATTTCGCAGCTACATTAAGGTACACAGTACTTGTATTGAAAGTGAACTCTATTTTGATCTTAACAACAACAGGTCATCAATCATTTCAGCATTAATTTGAACTAGTCTACACGTATACTACCTTTAAATAGTTGTCAGATTTGGCACCAAAAGTTGTTTCATCATCAGCCAGGGAGAAATAATCATCATAAAATACATCTAAGATCTCATTCTGCTGTAATGCCAGCTCAAACCTGTAACACACCAATATCAATGAAACAATCAATAATTAATTTTATTTCCCTGTTGTGAGAAACAGTGCACCTGAGGTTAACAATTTACAATATTATTAGTCATACAAATTCAAACACGTACAGTCATTTAAAGGGAATCAACTTCTCACATGTTAACCCATGAGTGCTTACAGTAAACTTCACGACTTTGCCTACCACATACACTGTAGATCAGTTATAGTGGGCCACCTATGTATTACAGAGACTTTTTTAGAGACTGCACAGCTGTATGTCCTGCTGATACACCTTAATCTTACATTTTCCCAGGGAAAATCCCATTAATTTGGTTAAATACATGTAAATAAATAAATAAATAACACTTACTCCCCTAGAGGGGCTTTTCAGGAACAATGAAACAAATAATACAAATGAACACAACAGAGTTTATGAAGAATCCCAACTGGCGGGAGGCAGACCAGTTGGCTATTTTATACAAGGATGACCAAGGAGTTGAACCAGGCACGAACCCAAAACAACACCAGCTAGTGGCCAGGGGCCCATTTCTCGAAAGTCCCGAAAAGCCATTAGTAAAACTGCTATCCGCTCATTCTAAAACGTTCGTCTTTTACCATGATTTTAAGGTTTTAAAGGGCAAATTTTTGGCTTAATTTTATGCCTGGAAATGTCTTCGTTTTTAAGGTATGAAGGAAATTATGGCACCCAAAATGCGCCCAAACAGTTTTGGGAGTTTCGAGAAACGCACACCAAAGCAGGATTTGAACCTGGGTCACCGCATTGAAATCCAGCACCCTAAACCACTCGGCCATCCTGCCTCCACTAAAAATTCATACAGCCACAACACACAGCCACAATTTGAAATCCCAATGTGTAAAATGTGCATGAACACATACATGTATTAATTTGATCTCTTCTATATGTAAATTCACCATGTTAACATGGCCCTTCCAACTAAAGGGACAGACAAGTGACAAATCTTCACAATTATGTTCAACTCAAAAGGCTTGTAACGCAAATTCTTTAACCTCATTAGTAGATGGTAAACATGTAAATACTCTGATGTTACACAAATCACGTGACTCTGATGATGACTGTCTTACACACTGATTCTCGATTTGTTAGTCAATGTCACCTCAAACATTCCTGTACCAGAACTAAACTCATCAGGACAACCATTATGTACTCCACTTAGTTACATGTACAAACCTGTATGATATGACTCCTGGATCCAAACCATTTATGAGAATAAAATGAATTAATTAACCTAATTCCAGATCCTATTACCTTGGAGCAACCTTGTCAATAAAAGTAACCAAGTCAGCTGCAGATTTCTTTATTTCTTCTTTGGGCTTCTCTTTGAGGGTCCTTGGAACATACTGGGTCACAGCATTACGAGGCTTTCTCCTGTGATACACATCAGATGAAGAAATACACTGTTATTATTGGTTATGTGAGAATTAATAAGTAAAATGTCCAAGACATGCAAGTGCACATGTATTTTATTTTATACACTCTAAGCTACTCTAGATGATTGGTACTCTACATCGTATATTTTTCAAAAATGCAAATCACTGATTGTAACCCAGGCATTATAGATGTATACAATTTACCATTCAGTTTGATTCCCAATATCAGTCAGCACTGGAACAGCCTAGATGTAGAACAAATTGACAAGTTACACATATTAATTTCCACACCATATAAAGTAGATTTGAATAACACAGTCATTAAGGTCAGTCACCGTGTACTTCCAAGGTTGTCAAAAAGTGCCAGCGATCAGAGATATCGCCAGCTACTTTCCTACATTGTACATGTAGTTTTGCCAGCTCAATTTGCCAGTAAAAAGACAAAGTGTAGGAGGAAAATGATGTTGTTACCCCCTCAGTGACATCTACCTTCCTAGATTCTCCTTCTACTTAAAATCTTTTTGACAATCCTGTACTTCCAGTAATGCATACATATTCATGCATGCATGCATATTCTAGTGATAACTACTTAATAACCGAGAGTGAGGTCGTTACGGGAAAATCTAAAACTGAGGTCTTGCCGTATTGACTGAGCGATAGCGAGGTCAATACAGCTAGGCCGAGGTTTGAGATTTTCCCGTAACGACCGAACGGTCGAGGTTATTAAGTTGTTTATTATATGGCTAACATAACGGTTCTAAGGGAGACAAAAATTAGTTCAAGCGCAAGTCGTCGCTTCACGGTAATCTATTCATTAATTTTTTCCAAACTCAGGTTAAACGTTTCACTAACAGTTTTCCTGGTCGTGTTTTCAGTTTTTTGCTCTAGAGGCACCAATTTTCAATGCAAAATAAAACAAATGTGGCTTTTGGATGACTTTTTGTTGGTTTTTTTCCTAATTTGCATCATCCGTAATCGGCCCGTGGGCATTACGGGAGAATAATGCCCTAGCGCTTCGCTTCGCTTAGCCAATCAGAGCGCGCGTTGTATCGCATACAAACACTAGCCATATAATAATATACTGTAATATGTACATGGAGGTACTGCCCATTATACTGTACTTCAACAAATGATTATAACAATTTTTTACATAAGAATGTTACTTTAAGGCTGAAAATTCACTGAGAAAGAAAAGATTTTTCCAAATAAAATTATTATTAATGATGTGGCACTGCCCACTACTGTTCATCTCATCACCGAAACTCACAGAAAGGCATGAGCAACAGTTCATGTTTAACTCAGAGCTATCCTCAAGGCCCAAGAGCTCAGAATATGGACTAAACTTTTCACTTAAAATTAATTTCCCACTCACATGCAGTTCAAAAATTAGTGACAGCTTTCAAAACTCAAAGAGTAAGATTGATAACTCCCAGACATGATTAGCATGTAAATTCTCCTTACAATATCAATACATTGTCCAGCAGACAGGTGATGAGAATGGACAAACTTATCAGCCAGAGGGCATTACCCTGATAAAATCCCAAATTCTTTTAACTAATGCACGAAGAAATGGATAGCAGCTAGAAAGGAGAATTAATAATCAGATCTTGGGAGTTAAAGGATTAAATATCCACTGTGACTTGGGAGACTAACCTGAATGCCTTTGTCCAACTCTTTCTTGAGGAGTCCATAACTTTCGTCTTCATATGAAGGACATTCCACAAAACCATCTTTAGCATCAGACACATTGCGGTCACTGAAATACACTGGGGCTCCAAACTCACGCCTTTTCCTTGAAATTCTAAACTTCACCTGAGAAAACATTAATAAAGAAATACAGTTACCATGGCCATTCTGCAAACTTCACTCAATTAATACCACATGTAATATTATTAGTCTAACAGCCTGACAGGGAGGAAATTGCACCTTTGCTGACTTTGAACATAAAAATTTTCTTTTGTAATTTTTAAGCTGAGTAACAGTGTCAAACTTGAGGTTTTTTCTTAATTTTGAAGAAACAGTCTTGTACCATTTTACGATTGATTATTCACGCAAGTAACTTAACATTGCTACTGCCATGGAATATTTAACGGCCTTGTTCTTTAGAAAATTACATGTAGGACTTTTTAACCTTTTATAAAACAGAAATTCAAGTTTATTGCCATCACATTTACCTTTTTACAGTGTACATGTATGCCATGCTTTTTATTGGTTTAAAAATGCAAAGAAGTAATTGACCAGCAAATCAAACAGAAACTCTACAGTGTATACAAAATACTCTGACTCGTTGTTGAAAGAAGCTAACCTTTGGTCTACTTTCTGTCACATTTTCCTCATCAACTTCCACTTCACTTCCAAATGATTCCCAAGGCTGTGGAGTTCTGGGGAACTTCCTTAGCATCAAGACTAAGTCTTCTTCTTCCACATCTTCTCCTTCACCAACCTGGAGTTCCTCTTCAGGAGGCTGAACAACAATACAAAAGATGAGATACTGTAGATTGTCAAGTGCTGTTAGCTGACAGTGTCTGTATGTATTTAGCTTTGAACTACAATTCTAGACAAAGTACTCAAGAAAACAGGCCTCTTGGTGTCTAAAAATCCTTCTCTCAGCACATTGTACAATTACGTGGTTCATTATTATGCACAGGAAATTAGCACTCACCCACTCACCAATGCAGTGTCAAGCCCATTGGGCAAGTAGAAATCATAGTTTACTCACCTGGTTTGGGGAGTGAAATTATTGTTATTTTCAAGAAAATGAAGCTGTACAGGGCTCAAAATTGCAATTCACTAGTTGCCAACGCGACCAGAAATTTAGCGCTGGCAACTATGTTTTTGGAAGTGGTGGCCAAAATGTTTTATTTGGTGCCCAAGTTTTTCTTTCTTGTCGCCAGTTGGCTAATGGATGAAAAAGTTAATTTCGAGCACTACTGTAACTGATTGTTTTTGACAAAATGTAATCTACAGTACAGTAAACAAACAATCATGGCATGTAAACATACTGGTACTTAAATTACCTTCCAAAAGCATTAGAAACCCACAGTGTAACACATACAGCTGTATATGCACATTTCCTGCTTTGTAACTGCCGGTATATGAAGTGGCTTCTGTTCAAGTAATAATTACATGAGGTACCTAACTCCACGTGCTTTCTGAAGTTTGTGCGTCCCAGGTCACTAAGCTACAGTAATCGTTCGATGAAAACGAAAGTTCAGCGCTGTAAACAGCAGCGAAGCTCTTGGAGAAATGTCTGCTCCACCGATCAAAAGACACAATAGAAATCATTTCCACTAGGTTTGCGTTTAAACCATTAAACATTTATTATTTCACGCTTTTTTGTGGACAAAGAATGCGCCGAAAACTGACGAAAATCTACCACAATTAGAACTGGTTTTCCTAATGCACTTCAGGGAGTTGTTATGCTAATTTCTCGGACTGCTTGGTCAGGTCTTTGTGTATGACTCGTGTATAAGTCGAGGGCGATTTTTTGGGCTGATTTTTTGGTCGTAAAAGGTCGACTTATACACGAGTAAATACGGTAATTGTAGTCATAATACTGCTGGTCTTTAACAAACCATGTACTGCCAACAAAATCTGATGGTGACGATAGATGGTGAAAACAATTCACAAGTCATGAAGTTTACTCATAACAAAAGAATTGTCAGGAATATTATTTTTATCAATTAAACTGACTTGAAAATTGAAACACAAACGCAAATGCAAGCGCAAATGCAAACAGTGTTCACATGTCCAAATTATAAACACAAGGAAGGTAAGATACACTGTATGCAAGCACAGTCAAATTTTTTATTCAAGATGGAGAACAAGGCTGACATACCAGGTAATTATTTACCTTGTGTTTGCATTTGCATAGCCATGGTTCACACATGTGAAATGCAAATGCAAGTGCAAGAAAAATTATGAAGAATTTTGTATTTGCCCTTGCTTTTGCATTTGCATTGCATGTATGAACCAGGCTTAAGAGTCTGGCTTTTTCTCTTACTTACAGTGTATGGGAGATCCTCAATGCAATATATACATATATACAACTGTAGTGCAATTAGGTTGTGCAGAGACAACACTGCTCTCTAGAGTCCCAGGAGAATAAAAAGCTTTGCTAGCCATGCAAAACAACACTTGTTATTGGGACTCAACACCACATGATTTACTGCTGTACATACATGTATATATGAAGAGATTTTTCCAGAGTAAAAAAAATAATAATAAACTCGAGCGAATGCTGTCAGCAGTCTTACTCATTTGTGCAAGTAATCTGCAGGGTCGTCAACCATGAAATTTGCAGGGACAGATTACAGGTGCTTGGCTTTGAGCGAACACAGCAGATCATTGCTTGCCAATATTTGCTGATTCATTCAACCCTTGCAAATCTTTGCAGATTAATTCAGCCTTTACTTAGTTCTTTGAGTGAATTGTTGAGGATTCTGGTCTCGTTCCCTCCCACGCGTTAGTGGTCAAGGTTGGTTTATGGTAAGTATTCTACTGAATTTATTTCAATGTGACGGTGCCGTTTGACGGCTGCATGCTGGGGTGGTTCCCACTCACAGGGTTGCCATGGTTGCCTCAATGCTGCGCCTGAATTCCTTAGGATCCCATCAACCTCTATGGCACCAGCTTCAAAACTCATCAATTAGCAATGAGTTTAAAGAGGGCTTTAACAACCACGGTAGCAAGGTTTTGTAGCTCAATTGTATCAACAGTTTTTCCAAGATTGCAGCTGGCATTTCAACTGGAAAGTACCAGAGGCCCATCCCCCATGCAAAATAACGTTGTTTACATCCTATGAAACTACAAGAGCCTATGCTGGTCACAGATGTAATAGGATTCAACCTATTACTATACATTCGTGCATTACTACTGCTACAATTTATTATGGAATTTCCCTGCTCGCAGGAGTCTCTCTCCTCTCGTTTATTTCTCGCCGCGAGAGACCTCTGCTTGCAGGAAATTATACAATATGTATGATTGTATAATTAACGTATGGGGCTGTGTGAAAATCTTCCCATTTAACTACCATAGCAATTATTTTACAAAATTTCAAAATATTATAAGTTATTATTTGCATGTTCTTTTAGTTGAGTTTTTTAGGAAATAATCAAAACTTACATTAAGCAACCTCTCCTTTGCTTCTTCTGTAAGGACAAGGTAAAAATTCTGCCCATATTTGAACACCGGATCATATACCACAAGCAGTTCATCAGCTTGGTAATCCTGCATAAGCAAAAATAATAGTAACGAAACAAGGGAGTTTTACTCATTTTTGTTATTACCAAGCCGAACAACAAAATTAATAAGCTTATGTGCAAGTGTGTAAACTTACCAAAACGATTTGTTTAGCTGGATGGAAGTCGGAAACAGCTGCTCTATCTTTAAAATCCTGAAGAATTGCCTCCTTTGGTATCAACTTGTACGGATTCTCCTCTGTCACGTCCTCGTCGCCCTTGCAGCCAAATATTTCTTGAGTCTTGCTCGTGAAGAAAAGTGGCAATATGTCGGACGGTATCTCTTCGTCTCCCTCTTCTTCGCCAGCATTAGTAGCTTCTGCCTCCTCTTTTCTTTCTTCCGGCATCGTATAACAAATTGTTCTCAAATTTTGCTACTTTTACTTTACTACAAACATGCTCATGATTTCCTGCTAATTGCCGCCATTTTGAATAACAATGTCCCGGATCAAAATTCAAACACACGTAACCATGAGGAACAGACGAAACAGGGGAGGTCACGCCAGTCGTCGTAAAGACCACTTTAACTACGGTGTCACGCAAAATAACAATCTTTCGTATTTTTCATACAAAAAAACATCCTCCATAAATCGATTCATCATGCCAAATTTAGTAAATATGCGAGGTTTCATAAGAATCTGTCGCAAACTTATGGAAATATGAGACACCAAACTTGCCAATTTTTACAGAGAAATGACCAGCAGGAGCCCATGGACTCCTGATGGCAGGTGGCAACCGCTAACCCCTCGTAACTAGTGAGTCCCAACCTTCCAGGATAAAATTTCACGTTCAAAATATGGAAGTGCAGCGGCTTTCAGCTTAGAGTTGGATTAGGGTAAGGTGGGGTTGGGAGGGGATGGCGAGAAGACGGTTCAATAAACACTCTTCTTTTATTGGATTTCTTTGGTATCGACATAAAACAAAATAAACACATAAAAAAATCAATTCAAAATTGATGAAATATTTGAAAAAGAATATACAAAATGGTCGTCACGCAACGCTTGTAAGTGATGTGACGAAGTACTTCGCGAAAAAGACTGGGACTTGGGACCTCCTTCAACTGTCACGAATCACAAGGTCATTTGACATTCATGTGCCTTCGCTGTTCAGAGCTCCTCAGTTGTAGAATGGCTTCACTAACTTTCGCGCTGGTGCTCTTGGCTTTATTTTCCCTTGTAACTGGGGCTATTGTTCCATATCAGACAGCATATTTTGAGCAGAAGGTGGACCACTTCAATTTTGTGCAGGGTTTCACATTTAAACAACGGTACTTGTATACAGGTAGGCGGAAATGTTCATGCATGATCAGCGTAAGCTTAATACTTTGCAATAATAATGTTGCCCCGAATTAGTAACTTGCAACGCAGCCGTTTATTTTACCCAGATATATAAGCTTCCCTGCAGCTTCACCGATTCTGCACATCACCGTCATATTAAGAGGGTCCTGAAGGAGTAAAATGGGTCCATCAAGGAGCTGTAATGGGCTCCTCATGTCCAACTGAGACTCGCCTGTTTTTGACTAGTGGGAAAATGGGTTTGGGTCATGATCAGTGGGCCTGGAAATAAAAGTCCCGAAAATGGGAATGGGAAACACATCTGCCATTAGAAAGACACAGTAACGGCCTTTTTTTAGTTCAGCAGCTAAAAAACGAAGGTACATGTTAGAAGGAGTTTTTTTTTTATGGAGAAAAATTCTAAAACAAACCACAGAACTGCACTCGGTGCATTTACTAATTAGCTGTGTCTAAATGACCGGCAGCCAGTCAAGGTTGTAAAACCACTAAATGACTGGAAGTCTGATGTTTCCTTGACAAGTTCAGCAAAATTGAGCTAAACTATGACATTTTCTGCAAATGACTGCATTTACAGACTTAACTATCGAAGTGAGTGTTAAGAAAACAATGTAGTTTTATTGATAGAAACTATCAAAATACCAGTCGTCTAGATGACCGCCAGCCGATCATAATCTTCAAGCCTAATACAAACGTCCATATTCCTTGACTCCTAGCCCTAATCCTTAACCTAAAACATACTTTATCTCCCCATAGTACCAAGTCTAAAGATAACAAGGCCCTTGAAAGAAAACACAAGTTGGACTGCCGACCATATTTATAGTGATTTAACGCCGGATCCGGAATTTGACCGGCTGCCGGTCATTTAGACACTTCATTACTAATTACCATGCAAACTTTCACGAAAATAACAAGAATTTTAATGTACCTACAGCTGTATTACTCAGCTAAACTAGTTTCAAAAAGAGCAATGAAACACAGGATTGTATTTTAAAACTCAATGTAATAAATAACCTAACCCTTGCATTTCTCTTTGATTTCAATACTGGAACTGGGATTTGGTCTCAAGAAATACTGGGAAATGGGATTGAGTTGAGACCACACCCTTCCAGCCCCTCTACTTTAGAACATCCAAGAACAGCCAGTGAGCAGTATTGAGTTTGAGTCACAAAACATGGTTAAACCTGAAAATGAATGGCTGTAAGTGACTGCTTAAAAAAATAATTAAGACACTTAGTAATTACAAAAATTTAATGTTGTATCATCAAGGCAAGTTAAACAAGAAAATGCCTCACTTCTAGTTGCTGTCTGTCACTCAAAAACCCTGGTGCTCAAGTAACAGTAATGCTAACTTTATGCAGCCAGCAAGTATTGCAGGACATGGTCGGTAGACAGATGGAAAATACAGACATTTACTATGGAAGATTTGCGACCACAAAATATTACAAACGTCAATGATTGTTTGGTGTTAACAACATTTGAGCAGGACAGTGATCTAGCGGTGCCAGTCACCCCTTGTGACTTACTTTTGCCTTTGGTTGACCAGAAAATATTAGATTTTTCACCAAACGTATTTGCTACCATGCCCTGGATTTCAATGTTTTAGAGATTTTGGGCACTCACCGTCTGTACTTTTATTAGAGCATAACCTTGATTTGAGTGATTTACTAAAATAATTACAAAGTGACCATTAAAAGCACGTCAAGAAACAGCTCATTTAGACTTACTTAAGGGTGGCTGTGATCATTTAAGCCTACCCTAAGATCAAAATTTGGATTCTTATTTGTTGTTCGTACACATCTCATATAATTATAGAAGTACAACCAGTTGCAAAATTGTTGAGACATTCGCTATCAAAAATGTCTCTTCTTTCTCTAAAACGCTGCTGCTAACAAGTCTGTGAGATACAATACACAACCCTTCCCTCTCCCCCTTTCAAAGTTGTTCCTCAAAGTTTCGAGCATAATGTTGCACTGTTAACAACTTTGATTAGAGGGGGAGGAGGAGGGAAAGCGGAAGATCATGGAAACGTCATTAGAGGCCAAATGGCGTACAGTGTCTCAAGTATTTTTGCAACTCGTTGTAGCAAAAGACCGGGCAGTACCTATTACCCATTATGCACTGCACACTTGAAAACAATAGACGCCTCACTCCCGTGAAAACCATAACAACAACAGAGACGCGTGAAGCATTAAATGGGCAAATTATTGGGTCTCTAATGATGACTAGTTAGCATAAGGACAACATGATTTATATGAGAAATACAGTATGGGGTCTGTAATAATCACATCACTGCCACCCTCATTTCCATTTTTAGACTAGATCACTGAGCATACTATTGTAAGATGGGCCATTGTGGGATCCAGAAAGGCCACCTTAAATTTTTGAAGTGTAAGGGAACCACTAGCCTGCACGGTCATACACTGTATGTTTTAAGGCCTTCTGTTAGAAGCAAATCGGGGATACACTTATTGTGCAAATACTAATAATTGTTGAAACTGTTTGCAGACCAATATTGGGATAAAAAGGGACCTATTTTCTTTTACACTGGTAATGAAGGTGCCATCACAGACTTCTGGAACAATTCTGGCTTTGTTTTTGAGGCAGCAAACCAGTTTCATGCCTTAGTTATATTTGGTGAACATGTGAGTGATTTATGTTTCTATATTAGCTATTGTGTGTACTCATAAGTTCAAGTACAGTTAATACATGGACACCTAGTGTTTCACAAAGCTTTCAGAGTCTGCAGTCTCAGAGGATTTTTACTGAGAAACTCAAACAACCGTGAACACTACAAACATTTCTGAAATGTCTACTGCATTGCACAAGAAAGCTAATCAGATACATGATTGTTAAACCACAACATTGTAACGTCAATCACTTGTGTTAGTGTTTTTTTTTCTTGTGGTTCCATCACACATCCATTCAGTTGAAGAACAATTTAATGTTCAGTCATTCTGGCAGACAATTCTTAGTGTTTACGGTTTTGTGAGTTTCACAGCTAGGTGTCAGTAGACATCAGTCTTCCCAAATTTTCTTTCTCAACAACTCAGTGTGTCTGGTCAGGGAGCCAGGTTTCTCAGGTGTTTGACACAACAGCCCTGGTCAATCTTATCTCCAACCTTGGATACCTGAATTTGAAATACTGCAAACTAAGTACATACCCAGTCAAATGTCCACTGTCTGGACCTTGATAATTATTATGCAGACGGTTTCCTCTGGTCCCAGATTTTTTCATTTATATTAACAAGGTTAATGATGATGAAGATCCCTATAAACTAAACGTAAATGAGATTCATTTTTAAGTTAGACACTAAAATGTGCATTGGAAACAGGTTTGTTTTCCATTTAAAGAGCAAACATGAAGAAAAAGACTAATGAAGATTCATTTGTTTAATACAGTATGCTACATGTACAGTGTATTTGCATTATAAAACTCATTGAACTTTTTTTCTGACAGAGCATGACATCCATATAAATTTTTGTTGTTTCACTTTGGCAGCGCTACTATGGTAAATCCATGCCCTTTGGTGAAGAGTCATTTGATCATGACAAAATTGGTTTCCTTACAGTAGAACATGCCTTGGCAGACTTTGCTGTTTTGGTCACGGAACTTAAAGTTCAGTTTCGAGCAAAAGACAGTAAAGTTGTGGCTTTTGGGGGAAGGTGAGTGATTTTAATGGCCAAGTATAATATTATGAAACGTCATCAACATTATAATAAAAAATTGTCATTATCATCACCATCAGTATGATTAAATGTTGTAACACCACTGGACCACTAGTGTACATCAGATGATTAGAGCTCCAGACTGCTAAGTGGATAATTACATGTAGGCAGACCCCTGATACCCCAGACGACTGCTGTTCTACAAACCAGGGCCCCGTTGTTCAAAAGCCGGTTAACGCTAATCCAAGATTAACCAAGGAGTAAACTTATACAGTATTGTGCAAAAGTAATGCAAATGTAATTCGGCGAATTTCGGGAATATTCGACGATAATTAGCAAAATTTAGCGAAATTTCGTTTGGAGCAATTTTTCGACGATATTTCTCTAATCCTATTGTTTGAGCGACAACGAAATTCCGCGGCTATCCATGAAAGTTCGAACGAAATTTCGCGGCACTCCGCAATAGTTTGAGCGAAATTTTGCGGCACTCTGCGATAATTCGAGCGAAATTTCATGGCACTTACATGTAGCAATATTTTGAGCGAAGTTTCGTTTGTATCGAGTGATTTTTCGCTTGCTGTAAATGATACATTTAACTCGCTTTATTCTGTCTCCCTCACATCACAAACATGACAAGTAAACATTAACATGAACCAAGCGAAATTTTAAAATGGCTATGTTTACACATCCAATTAAAGGTTTCACATTCTGGAAATGAAACTTACCTGTTCACAGTCCTCTTTAGAAAGTAGTAAAACTTGCTCTGAGCTTCAAACTTTTAATTTTGAACATGGAGAGCATCCACATTAGATGTCCAGTTCGGCAAATGGATCACCTAATTCCGGAAAACGTTTATGCCATGTTGATGCTTCGGATTCACGCGTTTTTGCCACCTAAATTATAAGGTTTGTATGGAATATACCTTTGTTTGCTTACATGTGTGTTTCAGTGACCTTTCCGTATTTTGTCATTGTTTTGTTTATAGTTGCTGCGCGAAATTTCGCTTCTGCAAATTTTCGAAATAGCGATTTTTCGTTTGTCCTTCCGAAATATCGTGCAATATTTCCCCGAAATGTTGCTCGAAATATCGTTTGACAGTGAAACTTTTTGCATGAAATTTCGCTCGAAAGTTCGCGAGAACAATGAACGAAATTTGTCGAATTTCGTTTGCATTACTTTTGCACAACACTGTATCTTTGTCCTCAAACTGATTTTCTGAAAATGTTAAGATAAAGTTAATAGAGGAAGTAAATTCTGAAAAACAAAAAGCATCAAAAAGTTTAAAAACTGAAACCAAAGTTTACCCTAATCCTGAATTAAGTTAATCGGCTTTCAAACAGCTGGGCCCATGTACATGTAACTGATAAAATTTATGCTGCGACTGTGGGCTTACAAGTAGCACTGTCTTTAGTTCAGATGTTTGCATCATTTGGCAGTGATGTTAAGCCATTGGCCTATTCTTCTTCACCTTGATACACTTAACATAAAACTTGAATTGGACATGTGAAGAATAACATTGCACACTAATCACCTGGGGTAGCCCTGGTGAAAATCTTTCAAGGATCTTCAAAGATCTTTAAGGATCCTTAAAGATCTGCATGAGGATCTTGATGAAGATCTTAATTAAGATCCTCAGAAATCTTTACAAGATCCTCAAGGATCTTTCATTTTCTTGCCAAGATCCTTGAGGATCTTTGAGGATCTTCAAGGATCCTCATAGGATCTTCAAAGATCTTTAAAGATCCTCAAGGATCTTGGCAAGAAATTGAAGGATCTTTGAGGATCTTTACAAAGATTTTTAAAGATCTTACTTAAGATCTTGCAAAGATTTTCAAGGACCCTCCCAAGATCTTGCAAAGATCCCCAAGGATCCTCCCAAGATCTTGCAAAGATCCCCAAGGATCCTCCCAAAATCTTGCGAAGATCCCCAAGGATCCTCCCAAAATCTTGTCAAAAGACCTCTAGGATCTTTCATTGGATTCTCAAGATCTTTGAGGATCTTCAAGGACTCTTTACCAATTATTCAAGGATCGTTAAGACATTACCAAGATCTTGTAAAGATCCTAAAGGATCCCCCCCTCCCCCCAAGATCTTGCAAAAATTTCCCCCATAATGTTACTATGATCCTTCGATTTCTTGCCAAGATCGTAAAGGATTTCAAGGATTAACTTTTATTTGGATTACTCATATTGAATCCTCCCAAAGATCTTCAATGATAATCATGTTCTTAGAAGATCTTGCAAAGACCATCAAGGATCTTGCAAAGTCATGTTCAAAGATTTTCACAAATCTTAATATCATTCACTGTCAGAGGCTTTAAAAGTATCACACTTCACATCAAAAGTTGATTTCATTCAAAATATCACTATATTTATTTAAGTCTGTAATAAATATCAAATATGCAATGAAAATTTCATTTAAAGAAAGCCATTGTAAGATATTCATAATTAAAAAAATGCACATTCAACAGGTGCAAGAGCACTTGATAAAAAATTTCCTACTCAAAAAATAATTACCGGTATATTCCTATACAGGCCATTTGTCATTCAGTGAGAAATTACAATTGTTTTCAAATGGTTACAGTGCCGCAAAGACCATACCATTGCTGGCTAGCATTTTCCATGGGTTTTTCTTTTGGCATCAGGGAAATGTTTTTGCTTTTTTACTGTTTTTGGTTAAGAGATAGTAAACCAGGGGAAGGGGAAATGTTAAAACTTGCTATACTTGTGTACTTTGTTGAATTGGTGCTACCGAAAGCAAAGTGGCACATGAGAGCCACATTTAGCCATTGAACAATGAGATTTATAAAATTGCAAATATGCCATATGAAATAAAAAGAAAGTCAGGTCAAAGGCTCAGAATTATAAAAAAGTTACATTAAATCAAGAAGCAAATGGCAATTTAAACAACATAAGCGACCTGCCACACTTGATGAAAATCACTAAGATTTTTTGCCCAGTATCCAAGGGAAGAGCCTACACTAGATTAAAGACCAGCTAGAACATCTTGTATCTGTTCATGATTTATTTTATTTGCTAAAATCGAGGGGTTTCTTTGTGTCATACAGAAGCTTATACTGACATCTTTATTCAAACTTCAAATTTTGCACTGTCTTAAGTCAAGACTACTACACTGCATTTTCCATGCAGTCCAACAGATTATAATTGAAATATATATACATAGTGAAAGTGTCATCGCTCATGTTTGTGAATTGTTTTTCACTTAGCTTGTTAACAGTGTAGTTCCGTGTACTTCAAGCTTTTCTGCTTCAATAACTAGAAAAGATAGGCACACAACAACATGTGATTAAAATCATATCAATAATCGTAAGCCGTTTGTGTTCTGTTTGAACCCTGATGGCAACTGCTCATAACAGAAAAACGCTCTCAGATCGACTTTTATGGCAAGCTTTAAACTGTTTTTGGTTTAAGTTACGATTGCAACACAGAAAAGCTGAAATAGACAAGAAGAAAGGACCAAGAGAGACAAAGGTAGATCAAAACGGCCAAGATCGAGTTTAGTGATACATTGTAAATATTATTGGAGTACAGATCATCAAAAACACCATCTAAGTCTCAATCTAGAAGCCTTATGAATCTTTATACTTACAATCTCTTTTAGAGCCAACAGATCCAGATTTTGTTTCCCTCAAACATCTTCCAACTGCCCTTCGTTCAATGACCGTTGAAACAAGCGCCTTTCGCAGAACATTGCATCATGGGTAGTAGCAAACTCGTCCCCAGGGTCTTATCAACATTCAAATCCAAGATGGTGGTTCATGCGGTCCACCGAAAACTCGGCTTTCTACTGAATTTAAAGGCCTGACACAGGCTGGAAAGTGTTCAGACATCATTTGAAGAAGAGTATAACTATCCCAAGAAATTACTCTTACAGAGTTAAAACTATCTACTTGTGAGAAGCATGGAATGCATGGTACTTTTTATGAAGAGGTCTCATTTGGCAAGTGACATCTCTTTCTCATTTTTGAAGTTCTTACAATCTAAAAATCATGATTTGCACTGTAGCAATTTAGTGGATCTTAAAGTGACGAATAATACAAAATAAAATATAGTGATATTTTATCACAAATACACATGTACTTTGCCATTTCTAAGGGAAAGTTCATTTAATATGACAAGAGGGGGAGGGCTCTGAAAATTTTTGGACACCTGAAAGGGGGGCTCTGAAAAATTTAGGGGGGCTCCGAAAAAACCAACAGGAGTGTGTGTGTGTGTGGGGGGGGGGGGAGGGGGGGAGGGGGGCTTATCATATTGGCAAAGATCTTATAAAAGATCTTTTTAAGATTCATCAAAGATCCCCATGAAATCCTTGGGGAATCTGAAGGATCCTGCCAAAGATCTTTTAAAGGATCTTTGCAAGATTCTTAGAAGATCCTCATTAAATCCTTGAAGATCCTAGCAAAGATCTTTGCAAGATCTTTTAAAGGATCTTTCTAGGATTCTTCAAAGATCCTCATAAAATCCTTGAGGATCGTCAAGGATCCTGCCTAAGATCTTTGCAAGATCTTATAAAGGATCTTTGCAAGATTCTTGAAAGATCCTCATTAAATCCTTGAAGATCCTAGCAAAGATCTTTGCAAGATCTTTTAAAGGATCTTTTTAGGATTCTTCAAAGATCCTCATAAAATCCTTGAGGATCATCAAGGATCCTTGCAAAGATCTTTGCAAGATCTTTTAAAGGATCTTTGCAAGATTCTTGAAAGATCCTCATTAAATCCTTGAAGATCCTAGCAAAGATCTTTGCAGGATCTTTTAAAGGATCTTTTTAGGATTCTTCAAAGATCCTCATAAAATCCTTGAGGATCATCAAGGATCCTTGCAAAGATCTTTGCCGGAATCTTAGCCAGGATCTTTGTAAGATCCTTCCAAGATCCTTATCAATTCCTCAAGGATCTTATAGATAGAAACACAAGATCTTGCAGATGCAGGATCTTTGAAGATCTTTCAAGGTTCCTCACAGGATCCTTAAAAGATCTTTATCTTTGAGGATCCTTGGCAGGTCTTTGAAGATCTTCAAAGATCCTTGAAGATCCTGTGAGGATTTTCACCAGGGAGAAGACATACTGCACTGTATGTAGTGGGCAGTGCCATGGTCTGTCCTACGTACTACACAGGACAGTCTTAATCTTACTGAACAAACTTAATTAAAGGTGTGCAAGTTTGTGTGCATTTGCTAAGCCAAGCAAATTGCAATTTCCAGTACATACAGTAGCTAAATTAGTTCTAGATCTGTTCTTGCACAATCTTTTCAAGGGCAAAGAAGAAATATAAAAGTGATTATTAATCTATTGTTATACAGTTGTTCTATCTAACCCTTTAAACCCTAAGATTAAAATTTAAATTTCTCATTTGTTGCCCCTTCACATTTCCTAAATAGACATATGAGTAGGGTGAAATCTATTGTTTCAATATCAGGCAAATTCATCTTGTGTGATCGTGTCCTTACAGTAATTCTTGTGACTACTCTGTTTTATCAAGCAGTGATCAATATTACAGGGAGAAATTTGATGCTGAACACTCTTTGGGGGTCAAGAGTTTTCAATGTTTCAATTGATTAATTTTACAAAATTGCTTTGAATTCAATAAAATAATAAATACACCTAGTCATTATGACTAGTTGTATTAGAGAAAATCTACCAATTTAGCTGACAGTGTTTTATCAGTTTATTGATGATTACCATGTTTTCAGTTATGGTGGAATGCTCAGTGCATACATGAGGTTTAAATACCCAAACATAATTGATGCAGCATTGGCAGCCAGTGCACCAATTTACATGGTCACCTTTGAGGGAACTGAAAGGGAATTCTTCTTTTCTGCTGTAACAGAGGTAAACACTTGACTGACTGAACTTTAGGCTTACATGATAGTGTTGTTTCTAATAAACATAATTATAATGATTAGTAGTAGTATCACCCAACTAGTGGACTTATGCAAATCCTGCATTTTGATTGGCTATATTGTGGTTTAATATTTTTAACCAGTTCGATTTTTATTTTCCTTTATTTCAGATTATGGTTATGAATTTTACACAAAGGAAAATAAACTTTAAACTGGTTCAAAAAATTTAAACTAGGAAAAAAATTAAACCACAACAGCTACACTACTAGAGGACTATTAATAATTATTATTATTATATGGCTAGTGCTTGTATGCGATATAACGTGCGCTCTGATTGGCTAAGCGAAGCGAAGCGCTAGGGCATTATTCTCCCGTAATGCCCACGGGCCGATTACGGATTATGCAAATTAGGAACAAAACCAACAAAAAGTCATCCAAAAGCCACATTTGTTTTATTTAAATTGAAAATTGGTGCCTCTAGAGCAAAAAACTGAAAACACGACCAGGAAAACTGTTAGTGAAACGTTTGACCTGAGTTTGGAAAAAATTAATGAATAGATTACCGTGAAGCGACGACTTGCGCTTGAACTAATTTTTGTCTCCCTTAGAACCGTTATGTTAGCCATATAATAAACAACTTAATAACCTCGACCGTTCGGTCGTTACGGGAAAATCTCAAACCTCGGCCTAGCTGTATTGACCTCGCTATCGCTCGGTCAATACGGCAAGGCCTCAGTTTGAGATTTTCCCGTAACGACCTCACTCTCGGTTATTAAGTAGTTAGTAATAGTCCTCAAGTAGCAATCGAGTGTGACATGTTCTTTCATTTTATTCCCAAAAAAATATTTCTTCAACCCTCTTTTGCTAACTTTATTATTGCCTTTTCTGTCCAGCTAGTTGGGTGATACTAAAACAATTAGACGTCTTAGACCCGTAGCCCTTGTCGGCTACAGGTCCAATTGTTAATTAGTTCATCCACAGCACCGTATTCATATCATCTTTGTGATGTACAGTCACAATCTGATCACTATCATTTTCGTTATTGTGTGGCTCCAAATTATCCCCAACCCCAACCCCACCCCCACAGAGGTTTTTTTTTTTTTTTTGGTTTGCATCCTCTCACCCCTTCAGAAATTCAAATTTACAGATGTAGCTTCATAGTAATCCTTAAAAGCTTTTGCTTTTCCCCCATCTCCCGAGGAATTTCCATTGACCTTCCTTGAGGGGAGGTACTGTATGCCTTGGGTATTTGTAAACCATATCAGATGATTAGTCTGAAATGTCAGCCGTCTCCTCTCCCTAACCCACAGGAGGCGCGGGCGAGAGAGACGTCTGAATTCCGAGCGTTATAATGTCGTCCAGTGACGTCACGTACTCGTGCAGATATGGTAGGTAGTTTTTGATTGGTTCTTACACATTTGAATTAGATGACTTTTTATCATTGGTTCAACACGCCAACGGTTACATTCGCAAGCAATGTTGGGGAACACAGAACTTCTTAGTATTGCGTTACATAGTTTAGATTTATTTCATCGCAGGGAACACACACGGCGATTTCAACACAATATTGGAGGCACGTTTGCAGGGATTTATTGAGGTTTGGTTTGACAAAGTTGAAGGATGAACAGAGGACCGCTTTGCTTTATCTTTTTTCTGGATGGTTTTGTCAACCTTCACATCGGCTTTGACAAGTTTAATTTATTGACAACTTGCATCTATAAATGATTCAGTCCACCGCTTTCGTAGGGATGCTAGGGGTGAAGTAAGGAATAAATCCCTTTGGTTCACTATCTTTCTCCAAAATTGCGCACGAACTCATCCGTTATTGACGTTATTGTAGGCAAATTTTCCCCAAAGGACTTTTGCGATGACAGGGAAAACACATACGCATGCTGTCGTCAATTGCAAGCTTTAACGGCAGCTTTGTCAATTTTAGTTCGATTGGGAAAGAAGTACGAGCCCGTAAATTTACTCCAGAGGCTTTATCGTCAAGCTTAACGGCACACAAAACCCAGACACCTTTATACATATGCATTCAATCGACACTCATGGCCGCTGTCCTGGTAAGAAATGGGCAATTCCAGAAAATATCCATACCCAACCACGGATGGCTTCCATGTTTTAACCCCCCCTTGCCTTCGGAAATTCCAGAATGCGTTACCCCCCCATGCCCTCAGAATTCCATAATCGTGAACCCCCCCTACCCTTCGGAATTTCCGGGGTTTTTTGGGAGGTACATTTTCGACTTGGCAACGTTTATATGATCAAACGAACATGAATTTATGCCTCCCAAAGGCTGTTATCTAGCAGCGCCAGGCGACAAGCTTTACTCTTCAGCGACAAGAATAACCTACCGCATGTGGCCAGGCTGTGCAACCTTTTTTTTAAAGTCTAAATTTGCCTATAAAAAAACACCACTTACGGTAATTTTCATCCTCTTTGTTGTCTTGTGTTGTTCTGACGTTTACAAAGCAAAATAGCTCAAAGGACTGTTAAAATCTTTTGGCGGTTGAAAAGGTTAAAAATACCGTCAAGCCGTCGATCTTTCCTCGTTGGGACCCTTCATATGTCATGTAGTGTGCACGAAAAGTCTTAATTTGGCTTTGTTTTCTTGTGTTGTTTTGACGTTCACAACGCAAAATAGCTCGAAAGACTGTTAAAATCTTTTGGTTGATTGCCGTCCGGCAGTCCGAATGTAAAATTATCTGACAGGCGTTCGTTGGAAGGGAGGGACAAGTGCGAGTTTTTTTGCTGTTTATCGGGCGGGAGACGGGAGTGTCAAGAAATTTCACGCGGTAAATAAGGTACATTTTCAGACTTTATTCACTTGACAAGAAATTCATCAAGGTAAATGTGAAACCCACGTTTTACTGTTCACTTCTACGTGTCTGATCAATCGATGCTTGTCTTCTGCTTCCGCGATCATACGTTCGTGGTTTATTTACGAACTGCAAAAGTCGACAACAATAGTGTTTTCAAGGAACTCACTCTACTCTTTCTACTCTAGAAATCCCACCCGTGAAACCCCCCCATGCCTTCGGATATTTTCCAATTGTAAATGCCCCCCCCTTCCTTCAGAATTCCAGTTCAAAGAACCCCCCCTCCCCTTCGGAAATCCTAAAAGCCGTCCGTGGTATAGGTATGGATATTTTCTGGAATCGCCCAATTGAAATTTATGCAACATTGCCTAAATTAAAACGTGACGTCACCGGATGACATTATAATGCTCGGAATTCAGACGTCTCTCTCGCCCGCGCCCCCTGTGGGTTAGGGAGAGGAGACGGCTGACATTTCAGACTAATCAGATGATATGTTTTCAGATGATATGCGGTGTTTTCATCGATCTCAAGAAGGCTTTTGATACTGTCAACCATGAGATTTTGTTAGCTAAACTTGAAAATTATGGTATTAGAGGTGTAATTAATTCCTGGTTCAGATCATACCTAACTGATCGAAAGCAAAATACAGAAGTTAACAATGTTGTGTCTGAAGCTGAGACGACCTTGTGCGGTGTGCCTCAGGGCTCTGTCCTCGGACCACTCTTGTTCCTTCTGTACATCAATGATATTTACAAATCTTCTTCGTTATTTGCCTTTTACCTATTTGCTGACGATACCAGTATAATACTTGCAAATGACAACTTAAAGGAACTCGAGTCTCTTGTTAATCGCGATCTTGGCAACGTCAACGAATGGCTTAAGGCTAACAAACTGTCTCTGAACATAAAAAAATCAAACTTTGTAATCTTTCGTCCCCGGCAAAAGAATATGCCTTTCATACCAAGGATTAGAATTTTTGACCCCGTGACTAATACATACGCAAACCTTGAAATGAAAGACTATGTAAAATATCTTGGCTTAATGATTGATTCAAGTCTTTCATGGAAATATCACATAGAATCTATCTGCCACAAAATCAGCAAGTCAATAGGAATTATAGCCAAAATTCGACATTATGTTCCGCGTCGTGTTTTACTTTCAATTTACAACTCCCTAATCGTCCCTTACATAACTTATGGTGTTTGTGCATGGGGAAACTGTGCCTTGACATTTCAAAAAAAGATCGTAAATTTACAAAAACGGGCCTTACGCCTTATTTATTTCAGTAAGTCTAAGGAACACGCCGTACCCTTCTTTCTCAAATCGAATTGCCTTCCCCTACCTAGCCTATTTTTTAGAGATTGTAGCTATTTATTGTATGATATCAACAAACAGACAGCACCAGTTAGTATACTCAATCAGTTCGTTAAAACAAGTCAGATTCACAACTATAGAACAAGATCTGTCTCTAGCGAGTCGTTTTACGTTAAGTTTTCTAGAACCGATAAAATGTACGCCTTTTTCTCCAGAATCGGCGCCCAAATTTGGAATTCTATTCCTTATTCGATTAAAATACTTAAACGTTCGTCCTTTCGTAAAAAGATAAAGGAATTATTACTAAATTTCTTGCGGTCTGAAGATGACTATGTTGAAGTCTCCGGTCTTATTAAGTTATTTAATACTTTAGGTTAGCCTTTTTTCGTAAAGTTTTAATATATTTGTTTTTGTTTTTTGTTACTCTATTCTGTGTATTGTATAGGTAGTGTTTTCTCTGTTATTTAGTCCATCTATAGATAAACCTTGTATTTGTAAAATGTCTTTAGATCTCCCCGCCTCGATTAGTTTATAAGCTATTTGCGGGGGGAAACTTATGTAACTATTTATATTTGTAATTAATAAAAAAATTTTGTTGTTGTTGTTGTTGTTATGCAAATCACTGCATGTCATCTGAAAGGACTTTGACACAAGTACAATGAAATGGCACAGAATAAGTTCAAGGTAGAAATGGGGTTTAAATTGAAATAATAAAGCAGATAAACAAAACTTGCAATATGTACAAATACTTCTAATAAAAGCAACAGCAAATAACTAAAGCTGAAGTGATCACAAAACGCCTAGTAACAAAATTGTTTGTAGCCTCCAACGCAAACATTCTTTTGGTTTGTCATGATTGTTTGGGGCTAAGAGTCTAGAAGTCTTAGATACATGCACTGTTAGTTACCAGTAACACTCTTGATTCAAACTCTTTAAGCCCTTCAATCTCCAGTATCAACATGTGTTTTCCCCTTACAGTTTTCACATATTTCATATGTTACATGTTGGGAGAATTTGGTTGAAGTCAACTCAACTGATCCCTTGTGATCATTTCCTGTTTTCTCATGCCCTGTATTATTGATGGTCACTATTGGGATGTTTGAAGGGGTTAATTAAAGCTGCTGCTAAAGCATTCTCGTTGAAATTCAATAGTTATTGGTAACAGTTTACTGATCAGACAAAGGTATTTTAAATGCATTCGCTATAAAGTGAAATGCTTAATAAATGAATATTGATTTCTTTATGTCGTTTCTGCTGGAATACATGTATCAGTTTTTATTATATCTCTCAGTTAGTATGTGCGCTGTGATTGGTCAATTTAGCAGGCCATACTTCACTGTACGGCCCACTAAATTTGAAAGTTTCCTTTTCCACGCGCCTGATTAACCTCAGAGATATAACAAATATCTTGCTAGCCTCCGTTTCTTGGTCCGTACTCTAAGTTACGGATCCTCATTTTTTCCTGTTGATTTATGGCCTGCGTGCTTTGCGCTTGGGCCATAAGTGAACGGGATAAAATTTGGTCCGTAACTTACAGTGCAGACCTCAAACTCAGTTTAATAGTAAGAGGTATATCATGTCAGGGGCACAATTGCTCATTGTCTAACATGCACAAAGGGACTAAGGCCACACTGAAAAATAAAACCTGTCCTACAGCTGTAATTATTAGTCTAAACATGGACTTCAATTTGTGATATTAAATTTGTTTGGTTAAAAATTATTTTTGGTACTGGTCAGGTGTGGAGGGCCTCTGAGGGGGTGAAATTCCGGTTGATAACCACCCTTAGAATTAACACCGGAGATAAACTATAAACTATACACCACACTGAGGACCAACTGACCCCTACTCTTTTCGATCAGTATGTGAGTTCTCTGACGTGTCACAGAATTTATTTCCCATGCGTTAACTGGTATTTCTGTAATGGTGATGCCAGTGCTATAAATTTCTACCGTTCTAATGAATAATATAATTGAATTTAATGAGTTAATTTGCATCAATAATGTTTGAACAAGATGCAATAATTATTTTAATTTTGAACTTGCTTTTCAGGACTTTCATAATGCAGATCCCAACTGCCCTGGTTATGTTGTCAGTGCCTTTGAAATGATTGAGGAGCTAAGTAATCAAGGACCTAAAGGTGTGCATACATAATAATTATTAGGAATTAGATGCAATGTGATTAAATTTATACCATGCCATAGAAAATAGATCCAATCAGAATGGAGGAAAGCTGTTGTATATTAGTCAATATTCCACCAAACATTTCCATCATGCACCACATTGATTGTGTAGGACCATATGGTTTTTACACCATGCTATGATATAGTTATGCAAGGCTTTCTCACATTTATACCACGGGATATCCCATGAGCCACTTTTATTTTCTTTGCATGCACACTCACCTAAAGGCTTGTGTGTATAGGAAGAAAATACAAGTGGCTCATGGGATATTCTGTTGTATACCACTCAGAAGCATTGCATAAACAAGGCTAAACTAGTTTACAAATAGAGAGACATATTGGAAAGGAACTTCATACAATGTATCTCACAAATCTTAAACACGGATTTTAATCTAATTTGCAGGACTAGCTGAAATTTCAAACACTTTTAAACTTTGCAAGCCACTTGAATCCACTGACCAGGTAACAATGTTACAATGTATTTACAACTTGAATTATTTGCTCCAGTCAAAACAAATTGTCTCACTATTATATGCACGGCTTTACTAAGTTAAATTATCAACTGGTGCAAGAAAATCAAATCAAAATAATAATTATTTACACCCACTACAAGTCCACCAATACTAGTCTTTACAAACATTGATAAAATAGTTGAGTCACAAAACATATTTACACAAAAATTTGATTTTATCAAAGGAGTTGAATAAATTAATATAAATTGACTACCGTACAGGGATTCTAAAAACTGGCATTTTGAGTGTTAGCCCTTCGTCAGAGCAAATCAAGGAATTATGGGTTGTGTGTCCAGGTTTATATAGATGAGATTGAGCATGGAGTCTTTGTC
Source organism: Galaxea fascicularis (assembly GCA_948470475.1). NCBI lineage: Eukaryota > Metazoa > Cnidaria > Anthozoa > Scleractinia > Euphylliidae > Galaxea > Galaxea fascicularis. The sequence goes on from OX419347.1 coordinate 10,387,005, forward strand.
ATCTTTCTTAACATCACAAAGGTGTTGGAATCAGTCACCTAGTCATCTTCCTGTCTGCACCAATGTATAACTTTTTGCATAAGGTACAGTTTGGGCAATTGCTAGATGACATTGGCAGAGGTACACATGAAATGATTGGTGATCTTAACAGATCGCTTAGGTCCCAATATTTTGTTAGTATTTTGGATGAAAGGAAAAGTTTTTGCATTGTGACCACGTGCATTTAAAAGTGCCAGGTTGCTCATTTGTTTTGTGTGCGCTTCTAACAAAAATTTGTCGCATTTGAATGAAACTTAAATGGTAGTTGCAAAAAGATTCTACCTGAGTCTTTGGATCATTTTGGAGTAACTTAATTCTTTTAAGTATATGATGCTTTTGACTGCATGATTATAAATCTTGTCCATTTGTGATGTTTGTATAGCTGATTGTCAATCAATTTGTTGGGTGTGACGATGGCCCACTTTGACCACAGAGACACGATAGCCATGTTTTTCAAGAACTGACACATTTCCCCTGATTTGCTGGAAAAGTGAGAGTCATCACTACATAGATGTCGAAGTCTAACTCCCATTGAGAAATTTTTGGTTCAGTTTCTTGCTTAGTTTATGTTTGGGTCTTTTTTTTTTCGTTATTGTGAGCTTTATGGTCAAATTTGTCATGTAACAATATTTAAGGATAGGGTTAAACCAGGAGCCCATGATGGGCTCCTGGTTAAACATATTTTAAAAACTTAATACCGGTAATAATAATGATAATAATTTATTCATTTATAGTGCGCTTTTTAACATGCTAGGTGATCAAAAGCGCATTACAACAATAAATGACCTAAAAACTATTAATACAAATATTGAAAATATACAAACATATTAATATCTAAGAAATATTAAAAGCTAATTTAAAAAGATAAGTTTTAAGATTAGACTTAAAAGTAGAAATACATTTGATGCTGTGTAAGCTAACAGGAAGAGCGTTCCATAAAGTGGGCGCAGCCACACTGAAGGATCTGTGGCCAAATGACTTTTTCATTTTTCCTGACGGATGCTTTAATAAAACACCTTCATTAGACCGCAGCAAATAGCGTGTTTTGGTCTTAGTATGAATTAAATCAATGATGTAACTGGGTGCCATGCCATAGAGGGCTTTGAAAGTAAGTAATAAAATTTTAAAATTAATTCTGTATCTTACTAGTAACCAGTGTAAGTTTATCAAAACGGGCATAATATGGTCATACTTTTTACATGACATAAGCAGCCTAGCTGCAGCGTTCTGTACTCTTTGCAACTTAGCAATTTCACAGTCCGGTAATCCATAGAGGAGTCCATTACAATAATCAATTCTACTTGTAATGAAGGCATGTAATACCATTTCTAATTTATCCCTAGGCAGAAATTTGCTTATTCTCTTGACTTCTTGTTTATAGATACCACACTTGTTAGGATGGATTCGTAACGCCTTTACTCTCCTTGCCATGGGAGACTACCCATATCCCACTACCTTCCTTGCACCCTTGCCTGGGTACCCTGTGAATGTTGTATGTAAAATGATGGCGAGTGCATCATCCAAGCTTGAAGGTCTGGCTGGTGCCACAGGACTGGTATACAATGGAACCAATGGAACGCTGACCTGCTTAGACCCAGACACAGAGTACATTGAGTGTGCCGATCCCACTGGGTGTGGTCTGGGGTCAGACAGCCGTGCATGGGATTATCAGGTATTAAAAATAAACCATGACCTAGTGGTTTGAAATCTGATTAACACTAATCCTGGGTTATAAGTTATAAGAAATTGTAGGGCTGATTTCTTTGTTTGAAACAGATGAATTAAAAAAGTCTGTGCTCCAAAAGTTTTTCCTTTACAGCAAAAAAAAAAAACAGCATCTTGCTTTTGGTGCTGAAATGTTTATACAACATTCTAAAAATTGCACTAATTTGATGGGCTTGGTGACAAACTTAGAGGCAGTAGCCAGCAGATTTATGCCGCCTGTTAGGTCACTTTGTGCTGGCTACTTTTGCCCTAGAATGTAGGAAATCACATCTGTGAAGTTGCAAATTTGAAGATTTTTTATGATCTGCAGCCACGAACTTCGACTAATTCATCCAAGGCATCTACTTAAATCACAGTCACAACAGCCCTGGATAGGTATTAGTTTTGTGGCCTAAGAGCTAGAATTTGATGAATTTACTGGTGTCTGTTATGCTGCGACTTTTGAAAATAGTCACCATGCATCTATACCATTGGTTCAATTTTAGGCCAAGATGTACAGTATTTTTCTGAATTCATGCCTTCAAATCTCAAAATAAATGTAGACCTTCACTTCTGACACAGTAAGTATTCTATTTAAAAAAAATTGGATTTTAAGGCCAAATCGTCTCTCACAATAAATTGTCACTTATGCCACATTTTTGCATCATTCTTATGTATCAACAGCTTTCTTAATTATGATAAGGAGTGTTATGTGACTGTTTTTTAGGCATGCACTGAGTTGGCACTGCCCGCAGGTTCCAACAATCGGACAGACATGTTTCCCCCCCTGCCATTTACTCCTGAAATGAGAGCTGATTACTGCTTGAAGAAGTGGGGTGTGATGCAGCGACCCAACTGGACTTCTATTCAGTTTTGGGGCAAAGGTTTGTATTGTCACAGATTGTTAGTTTAGGTTTGTTACGAAGTGCTTGATGGCTGAGATTTTTCATTTGTGTCCAAGAGACGATATATGGAAGCTCGAGCGAGGTTCAACTTTTATGTTTACGCGCGAGCTTTCATATATCGTCTCTGTTTTATTTACGCACGTAAAGCCAGTTAAAGTTTACGTCCGTAGGCATGTAAAAATTACGCGACAGTGGAAATCCACCTTAAGAGCTTCACAGTATAAAGGAACCCGGGGGAAAATACATGACAGGGCCCTTTTTTGCACTCTTTCGAGATCTAGTTGGAGGTATTTGGGAAGCGCGTGGTGAAATAGGGGGCAGGCATAATCTAATGACGATCTAATACACGCACAATAATATGCCCCTAGATCTTAATAACCGTAACCAAGATTAGGAGTCGTTTGTAGCGTAGTTGTTCCCTCATTCATGAAACAAAATAATTAAGAATTTAGTGTGATAGAAGTACAGTGGAAAGACCTCGGGAACTAAGAAAGAAGGGCACAGGTGACTTGATAAAAATGTTTGTAGCGTCACTTATTTGTAGCTGAAAGAGTGCACACACCCCTCTGTCTGATAATTGCCCACTCCACACATAGCATCCAGTCCCAACGGTGTAACTAATACACCAGTCCACGGCAGCCACTCTCCAGAGTCAGCTATCAGTAATATGAAGGGTCGGGGGTGGGGATTTTCCCTTGAAATTCTGAGCGAGATCCCCTCCTCTAGAAAAAAGTTACATTGTAAATCAAACCATAAAATGTTTTTTTCCCAGCGTACTCCCCAAAACCCAAATAATATCTAAGAACTTAGGATGGGCCGATACCGATACCAAATATTCGATACGGACGTCGGATCGGAAAATATCGATACTAGCGAGAACTATCGATGCTTTCGATATGCTTTTCTACTTTCCAGTCTGCTCTGCTTGTACTTAATTATGTGTTGTTTAATTTGCTAGTAACGTTTATTGTATTTAACTTGTATGATAACTATACGTATCTTTTAGCTAACAATGTAGTAATCTAATGCTTAGCTTATAATATAATAATATTGTAGTAGTAATGTAATCTTTTAGCTTGCAATATTTAGTATTTATTTATTACTAATACCCGCCAAGATTAGCTAATGCTATACGCGGATTATGTTAGTGCACATAACTGCACACAGCTTCCCACGCTCTTCGTTAGTTACATGATGTTGTGTTATTGAGCAGGACAATGTTGTCGTTAATAAATTGAAAACTTGGACTCGTTTTTCTGTTGTTGATCCAACCATAGAGCACTGAAAAAACAATCAACTTTTACAGTGCAAAACAACCTTTGATCAAGCAGATCACGCGACTTGCCAGTTCCTTGATTCAATGACATCACAGTATCGATAGCGAAGATAAAATTCAGCATCGTACTCGGAATCGTGTCGATTAAAAAAACGATATCGCCCCATCCTTACTAAGAACTGTATTGTTTCTTGCAGACATATCTTCATCTTCTAACATTATTTTCTCGAATGGCGACCTAGATCCATGGAGACCTGGGGGGGTAAGTTAAACACAGCAGTGATCTGTGCTCTATCTACAGCTCATTCGTTCTATGTTGTTTTGATTGTAGGTGTTTTTTTTCCTAATAATTCCCGCTTCTCTTAACAGTTCAGGGCCCTTCTGAAGTCAGGAGTACCCAACGACCATTTCTTAGAATTTTGATCATACAAAGTACTGAAAATCAGCTGAGTGTTCCCACGTCAATCTTCGTTAATATTTAACTTTCCTGGGACAAAAATACCCGCTCCTCACTCCCAGCGAGCAAAACTTTTAAGAAATAAAAATGCCAGCCAGCGATGAGTGTATCGTTTCTCAACGAGCCAGCAAAGTTGAATATATCAAAAAAACACAATTCCAGCCAGCGCAGAAGGAATAGTTCCAGCTTGCCAACAAGCAGTTGTGTAAGCGGGTTCTTACTTCGCCAGCGAAGTCATTAAGAAAGAAGCATTTCCGGCTAGGGCTGTCATTTTGGTTGAGTACGCCACAGGGAACCCATACAAATTACGGACCGTTGAATTTTGTAAGAAAAATGAAGAAATGTATGGGATTATCGATAGGTTCGGTGTAATGAGCGCGGGCCACCAAACAATGTCCAGCAAAAATACCGTCTAATATTCGGGGCTGTAGCTTCGTGTAACAGTCACGCCGTTTGCCCGCTTCTGGTTGGATTTTCAGATTTTTGGCCAGTACCTAGTGTCTGGAAAAACAAGGCTTCAGAGACACTCAGAGAAACGACAATTGCTGTGGCTATGAACCTCAATCGTGTGCAGGTCAATATTTGATAAAAGTCCAAAGTTCTACCTTGTCAGACACTCATAGCGTGAATGTTCTGTCTTAAAATTGACACTCCCCTGTTGATGAAAAAATGAAACCGTTGCAATTTCCTCGCGTGACAAAAGGCGCTGACTTCCTTTTATTTGGGGTAGCCAGAACAATCAAGACAGCCAGCGTCAGCCAGATAGAAACAGGCAACATTTGTCATTCAGCTAGAACCAGCAAGGGAATGTATTCCCAGCAATCGAGCCAGTTTTTGTAAAAAATATCCCATCCAGTTAATATATAGCGTTTAAATTCCCAGCCAACTCGAGCCAACTCGATTACTGCTTGCAGAGCGGCCCCGTTGGGTACTCCTGTTTCTTGTTCCGGGGTATATTTAGTCCTCGGTCTTCCCCCATACCCGAGGGGTTGCTAGCCATTTGCAAGAACTGTGTCTAAATAGCCGTGAATACCAAAACTTGCCGGCAACGACTGCAAAAATTGACAGAAAAAACGAATCTACGCAGATCGAAAGCTTGACTCTAGGAAGTATAAGCATAAAACGTCATACCAACCCTTTTTAACGTTAACACAAGCTTGAGCCAGGATCAAAATGATGCTTAGAATACATTGGCGCTTGCATTTCTCCTTGTTTACATATGTTTAAACTAGCAGAGGTGATTAGCATATAACCTCTCCTTATGATATCAATACATTGTCCAGCAGACAGGTGATGAGAATAGATAAATTTATCAGCCAGAGGATGTTATCTTGATATAACCCCAAATTCTCTTAACTAATGTCCAAGGAACTGTATGGCAGCTAGAAAGGAGAATTAATAATCAGGGGTTAACACCGCTGCCCCAACATAACTTGTAAAAATTAGGTCTATTAACGTGAAAACAAAGACGTTTTGAACTTTTCCAGAGGCTTTTATTTTGACAAGCTAATCATTCGATGAACTTTATGAAGTGGAGTTGCCATTTTTCACACTAAGTCCACGTCCTTTAGTCCTTTCATTTGCTGAAGCCGCTGCAGCGGATGCTGTCAGAGAGATGTCAAAAAGATGCGAAAGAGTTTATGGAAGTGGCGATTGTAAAGCGAAAAGCTCTATCGATACAAAATTATTAAAGGGGCTCGTTTCCAACGAAGCTGTGATTCTGTGTTTGGGGGAAGAGGGAACGAAAATTTCAATATTATCAAATAAATTGACAATGTGAATTTGCGTCTTTGAAGCTGTTACGTAGGACTAGAGAGATATAAATACCAAGCGTTCAACGTGTGAATGAAGACTGTAAGTGATCCTCGTAGCCATGAATACTACTTGCGCGGGAGGAAAAGTAAAGCCTGAAAAAAATTCAGGCTTGTGTAGGAGACGAACCTGTGACCTATGCGATACCGATGCAGTGCTCTATCAACTGATCTTCGTCGCTTATACTTAATATGCTCCTTGCTTGGTGTCGCAGGTTCTGAAAGATGTCTCATCAACTCTTGTCGCTGTTCTAGTCAAAGGTGGAGCCCATCATCTTGATCTCAGGTAAACCAACACTTTTATGTCTTTCAATTCTCTGTTCCATTGCAGTCAAATTTACAACGTAAACATCCTCGAGACTCGGTAATTTTAAGGCCCAGATCAAACGCCGTACTTCACTTGAGCCGAACTTAATTACAGTTTAGGTCGACTCAAATTAGTTAAGTTCGGCTGTTGAGTCAAACTCCGAACTTAACTAGATCATGGAAATAAACAGATTGAGGCTGACTTATACATTGATATACATTAACATGATTATACATTTGGTTCGGCTCATGTGAAGATCGGCGTTTGACTCAAACTCTATCTTTAGCCGTTTTTCACGCCTGGCCGAATGTGAAGAACGCCTCAGCCGATCCGAATGAAATCAGTCGAACTTAATGGGGTCAAACGCCATACTTCACATGAACTTAATGACTGAGTTTAGTTCGTCTCAAGTGAAGTATGGTGTTTGACCTGGGCCTAATAGTTGTGAGTTATCGCAAAAGTAGAAACCGTGCGGTAGTAACAGCGGCTTAAAATTTGACTCAGGAACGCAACCCAACTCTCTACCAAGACGGTAAATGCAGTCTACAAAGGTGTTGGTGCCCGGAAAATGTAAAGCCAGATTTATATTCAAATCGTGCACCCTGAAGGCCCGTTTTAACATCCAACACTGTTGGGTCCAACGGTCCAACACATTGCTTGCGTTTTTCGCGAGTACTAATTTTCGCGACGTTTGCGACTTAAAAAAATCATGAACTTAAAATACTTGCTAAAAATGAACTGCACGAGAATGCAAATAACGAATTTAAAGCTGTTGAACGCATATTCCGCGCGTTGCGAGCGAACCGTACTCTGGTCAGGTTGCTATCGGAAATGAATTTACGGAATGTTGTTCCGAAAACAAAACAGGGGCCAAAAGAACATGAATACAGTCGAATCTCCCCGTAGCGACCAGCCAAAATGTCAAGTCTAGGGTGGCGCTTACCCGAAGGTGGTCGCTTTCGAGAAGTCAGGACACCGGGGGGCTAAATGTTGGGTGATTTGCATAGGGTTATTTCAGTGCTTCATTCATGCGGTAATAGACCTTTTTACCGATACGGCGGCCATCTTGAATTCTATTGTTTTGACTGAGAAATTATGGGCTGCCAAGGGGGCAATCGCTGGAAAATTTATCGTATACACAGCTTTCAGGATAAATTTTTACTGCTTGTCTCTCATATTCCAAAACAAATATTACAAGTGTTACATCTTTCTGTCACGGTATTTGGCAGTGGTTTCTATGGTTAGCGAAAAATTATTGTTAAAAGTTATCACGCCACAGTACTCTTTATAATTATTTGTCATCTGCCCCCTGGGTATCCCATAATTTCCTCGGAATTCAAGATGGCCGCCGTATCGGTTAAAAGGTCTTTTAAGTTTATTTCGGGAACCAGTTTCGCCAATTCCGACCGTGAGATCTACGTGTGCTGTTATGATATGGCCAATATGTTAAAACGACACATTTCCGCATTTCCACCCGGGAGAGATACAGCAGGATGTGTGTCAAGTGATCGCCTACGGGAGGCTAAAAACAATAAAAAATTTCAAACCGTCACCTCTAAAAGTGGTCGGAATCGCTTACGATGGGTGGTCGCTTACGAAATGTTCCATCAAGAGTAATTTGACTTGAAAACGTTGGGTATTTTTGAAAAGTGGTCGCTTACGAGGGGTGGTCGCAAAGGGTGTTCGACTGCACCATCTATTGCTATTATTCCCACTCCTGTGATATTGTGCTTCTCTGAGCGTGAAAACGTTTAACGAAGGACTGTCTGTAATTGGTCTTATGGCCAGGTTTCTGTAAACACTGACGTTGCTTATTTTTGCTGCTGTTTTCCAGATCATCCAATCCTCAGGATCCACCAGCAGTGACGCAAGCTCGTAAATTAGAACTTCAGCTTATTCGCAAGTTCATACAGTAGGCTATAGATTGTGTTAAAAAGAATACCAGTGACATGGCATTTAAATAATCACAATTTTTTCACAATGAATTAAATTAAATAAGAAATAGCGACAGCACATTGTTTTTTTCCAGCTCGCGATCGTGAGCAGTCATGTTGCTAAAATGTTTCATTCTTAGAGAAATAGCGCTTTCGACGTCTATCGCTATCAGCACAACTAAATTTAGGATCATTAGCTTTAGCAAGACTTGATGACACTTTTCGGGTGATGACAATGACATTGACAACGATATTGACACTGATATTGACAATGATATTGATAATGACATTGACATTGAATTGACATTGACAATGACATTAACAGTGTCAATGGCATTGATATTGGCATTGAACTGACAATGACATTAACAATGATAATCAAAGCAATGATAATGATTATGACATCATAATCATATTCATAATAAATATTAGAATTTAGCCCTCGTAGGTAGTTAGAAACAATTTATCAATTGTAACAACTTGAGATGAATTACCGGACTCGATTAGTTTCTTAGGTGTTGTCAGTTAGTTTGTTGTAAAGCGAAATACGCTTGAAAGCAAAATAAAGTTTTTGTTTTTATCTTGTTTTGCCACGTTATCGAAAGCACTGTCAAAACCATGATTCAGGGACTTTCATCGCTCCTTATAGAAGAATTACTGTATGAGCTGACCCTGGTTAGTTGGACGCCACGGTAGACTGTTACCATTTTGGACAAAACTGTGGAGAAAATTGTGCTTCCAAGCGTTTGCATGTGGAAAACAGTAATCAAAATGATTTAAAAGGCCCCCTCCTTCGAAACATAATAAATGAGTTGAAGCAAAGACTACAGCAACGTCAATTAAAACGCCATTTTAAGTTATTATCACAGGGATTGTAACTAATTCGCGGTTATTCCATCACGTTCAACTTTTAAAAATTGAGTGAACCATTTAGGAACACAAGTGGTGCGAACGACGCTTACGTTAAGAATGAGTTCAGGCCCGTATCAGGTGAAGGGCAAGGGGGCTCAAGCCTCCCCAGAATATTTGGAATTTGAAAGCAATTTTACCAAAAGATAATATGATAGTTAACGGAAGACATCGGCATCTATAAAGCGAATTCCCGTTCTCTCAAACTTCATCGCGAATTCTCCGATGAAACTTGGAACCGATCGTAGAAGTCTCCTGCAGTCAAATTCTAAGAACCGGTTCATTTTAATAAGAATAAGAACAAATTGTCATGAGGTGTTTACGTCCTCCATAAAAACAAAGAAATCATGAAAAAATATATATGTATATACCAAACAGTGTGATGAACTTGCAGAGGCGATGTTTTGCTTAGTAAACCTCAGTATTCCTTTGACGCTCTCCTTGCCGGTCGCCTTCGTGCCACCTTTATCTCCCTAAAGTCTGCAGCGGGATGGGGTTAGCTTTGCTTTGCGAATTTGCTGAGCCCTCCTCCCCCCAAGTTATTTTAACTTTGCTACTAGCCTGGAATTTGAAAATTAACCGCTGTTTTTACGTAATCCACAAAACCTTGAATCATTTCATGTTGTTGCTTTGGAAATGTACCAAGTGTCCTAACGCACGTACGTATCCATTGTTTTTTTCTTCATGATGCTTGTTATATTGTAGCGTTCCCGTTGCTGTTGCCGTAGTCGGTTGCTTAAACTCACCATTACCAGCTGCCCAAAAGAGAAGTTACTGTATTGTTAAGATAAACATTTTGGGGAAGGATTTTCGGTCTTTACGTACTCTGTTCTCTTAAGCATTCTTAAGTATTTTTATCAAAGATTTTAGCCGTACATTGGCTAGATGGCCAAAAGCGCAAGCCAGCGACAGTGATGAAATCTCCGGAAGGGACTGGCAGGGAAATGGGACATTTTTCTTCCGGCTCTCCCGTGGACCCCTCGGCTGATTCCCTCCGGAGTTTTCCCAGCGCCCCCAGTCCATTATCCAGGGACGGGTTCTGTCAGAGCCTTGCAACTTACTCAACCAGCTCTTCTGCATGGCAGGTCACGCATGCCGTGAACCCTTAATTAGCTGGTGAATCCATACCATGGAAACAGCTATTGTTTATTGAAAGATTAATATCACTGTAGCTGATATGACCTTTTCGACTTTCAAGCGATCGCGTGAAAATTCACTGAACACGCTACTCGAATTATCGTCGGACAAGAAACACTAATCTGAGTAAAATAATCAATGTTTGGCCATTGACGAACCACTGTAGAACTTCACAGTATGACTGAGATTGGCTCGCGCGGAAGAAGTCGAAGCTTGAGGAGCTCAGATGGTGCAATCATGGAGAATCAGGGTCGAGTGTCACAAGACAGTCAGTCTCAACGGCGGGTATCAACAGAAAGCGTAAAGAGCAATCGCAAGGTCTCCCTACAAGACAGTGCATCCAGGCGTGTATCTTTCTCCAATCGGTTCTCCGGCGCTTCATTTTTCTCCAACTTCAAGAAGCCAACAGACGTAACGAAAGACGAGTCACATGACATCAGGACTCGCTTCGAAAACACTTTCCGGCTGGAACCGAAGAGCCGTTTTCCAGAAGACAAAGTACGAGCCATCATCACTGAAGCGCTAGAGACATTAGCAGGTCATAAATATAGCGCAACGCATTCGCCTTTTTTGGCCAAGCTGTTGAGCTCTCGCGTGTTGGAAAACGTGAAGCAGTTAAATATTGAGCGCTTTAAAGTTGTCTGTTTGGTCACTATTGGTTCTAAGGAATCCCAGGGATTGCGAATCACGAGTCGCTGCTTGTGGGATGGTCATTTTGATACCTTTATTAGCGCTTCCTTCGAGAATGAGCATTTCTTCGCCCTGGGCACTGTATACGGCGTTTATTACGAATAATTGGCGTTCTGTCTCCTGCTGATTTACGGACAATAACTGTCGTAATACACTAAAGAACAGCAGTTACGGTTTATATTTAACCGGAGAGAAGACGTGTGTTATGAATAACATTAAATCTTCTTGTGGTTACTAAATTGAACTTTGACTTCTGTGTACAGTCATAACAAGTCCAATATTTCAAGAGCGAGTGCTAACCTTTTGCTAGACCTGTATCAATTTAGAATAACTACAATCTAAGTAAAAGCTCCAAATTTAAATAGTATAAACAACTGAGGATATATCGAAGAGTCAATATGCCCTTGGTAATCAGAGAGTTGGTCATAACGAGCTGTACAGTATGTTCTCCTACATTAGTTAAAAATTCGCCTTTTATGTGGTAATTTGTTTATCCTTGAAAACGTAAAATCCTGAAGTCAAGAAATGCTTGCGACTTGCTTGAGTTCTATTAAATACTATTAAAGTATCATTTGACAGATGGATGTCCGAGAAGACAAGATAAATGGACCTAATTAACACGAACTTGAATTGGCGACAAATGTCATGATCCTTTTTTAATCGTTAAGCAAATATACGCTATTAAAGCTTCTGTTAAATCTATGGTTGAGTAATTAAAAGAGGCCTCAGGCGAATAAACACGAATTATCAATCTTGTTTAGCCTAGTTTACCTGGCTTTTGATACTTGAAATATCATCAAACCGTAACTGAACGCATCAATCGACAAAGCCTTTACTTTTCTCAGAATAGTTACCTTAAGGCCGACTGTGTTTAGTTTTTGCCGGCGACAATCAATCGCCATTGATTGCTGTATAAAGTTACAAATGGTAATTTTGAAGTCAAGTCTTCCATTTCCGGAATTAATAGACTGTGAAATTTTGAATGAGTTCATCGCGATCATAAATAAACAAAACAATAAAAGAACTGAAAGAGTTTTAAAGCTGGATCACCGCAATCTTTGCTCGTTCGAAGAAGGAAAAGGATTTTTTGGTCAGAGGTTACCAGATGTGACACAGTACGTGGTGAAGCCTGGCTTAATATTGAAATTTTGTGCCACGTTTTACTTTTTAAGAACAGGCGAAAGAAATTCAATTAAATCGACCGTAAACTAAATTTACGCTTCAAAACATGATCTGTGTTTGTGGATTACACAAGCCGAAAACTTGACCTTGTCTATTAATTAAAAATTTTGGTCTTTTTGAATCTGTTATCAGATCGCTCGATCTTAATGGGCGTGGCTTCCTCACAGAAACATCGGGACAGTCGATTCTCGCGTTCAAGGTTTCAGCACTAATAACTCTCAAGCTATTTCAGTGGACTAATTAATAGACAAAAATAGTAGATGTATCCCTTGATCTGCCGAGGAAAACGAAAATACTCTCTCCCACAAA